>JAECUM010003043.1:0-31874 GCA_016617855.1 Megalonaias nervosa | reverse complement strand
GTTTTATCTACAAATGGCTTCATGTAAGTCATCTGACTCGTCAAGGCAAAAATCAGTGAGTCAGAATCCAAACCTATTAGTCCTATTCAAGCTGATGATCAGTCTAAAGTAGTTTTTAAAAAATAATTATGGTATATTGTTTAATTACACAACAAAAATATTAGTTATATAATGTGACTAAAGCCAATAAGGCACTTCCTTTGCCAGAAGCATCTGAACATTCTATATTTGTTAAAAATCTTGTTGATGGTTTCATATCATCAGAAATAATCTGAGCATATATGACAAGGCGTTTATTGTTGGCTATGTCAGTACTTTCATCTGCCATTGCTGTCACAAATGACGAATTTTGCAGGTCACGTATAAGACTATCCTCAACAATGTTTGATAGGCTCTCCAGTACCTCTGAACAGGTAGTAGCCAAGTCATACTGAATGGCGGAATTCTTCAAAATGCCAATGGCATCAATTTCTTTAGCTGTTAAGTCGTGTATTAAATTAAGAAGAGATTTGTATTTTAAAAAAGGGACGTCTTTTACACTCAGCCAATGTACACTCTTAAGTAGCACTTTCGCTGCTATGTCTTGTTTGTAAAACTGCATTAAAATGTGCCTGGTGTTGTGAACCTTCCAGAGGTCTCGGAAATGCTTAATCACGCGTATTTGGATGCCAGTTTTTTTTATCTGGGACACAGAAAATCACTTAGGCGGGTGTCCTCCGTACACATGTAATAGGTGGGTGGCAAAATTCAAAGACTTGCCAGTCCTGCTTTAGCCACCTGCTTAGTGAGAAAATGTATTGATCACTTAGCTATGCTGATATTTACAATTACAGAATTCAGTGGCTGAAAGACCCCTTGATGTACATGTTGTCATTATAAGAGTACATCAAAAGAACATGACGCAATAACTGGGCAGAAAGTTCAAAGACTTTGACTGGTGGCAGGGTGGAGAAATGTGCTGATATTTACAATGACAGAATTCAGTGGCTGAAAGACCCCCTGATGTACATGTTGCCATAATAAGAGTACGCCAAAAGAACATGATGCAATTAGCTGGGCGGCAAGTTCAAAGGCTTTGACTGGCGGCTGGGTGGGAAAATATACTGATATTTACAGTGATTGAATTCAGAGGCAGAAAGACCCAGAGATGTACTTGTGGTCATTTATAAGAGTACATGAAGTAAACAACTTTAGGTTTCATAATTGTGTTCATTTCTGAGTGTTGCAGAAGAAGCAGTGCACGTAACCTCGGAATCAAGATATGTTGAGACTTGGACAAAATGCCATTCACAAATTTGGATAGTATTTTGGAGTTAAACAGCAGACTGACGAAGATTGTAATGAGATTCAGAAGAGAGCTAAGTTGCTAGAACTGAAAGTTCAGATGGGATAGTAGCCAAGTGTAAGAAAAGTTTGTGATGCCTAGCTTAGTGCTTGGAATAAGACCTTCCTTGGATTGACAAAATTCAGTCTCACTCTGATGGACAAACGAGAGCTATGTCAATGTTGTAAAGAATGTAAAATTAAACTCAGTGGCAACCAATAGTTATTCTAATTTGCATAGTTTTCTGGGAGGGGACTGCAACTTTTGCTGGTGTGACTCCTATTTTTACCAAAATGAGAGTCCTGGACTCCTAGTTTTAAAATCCAAGCGAGACCTCTGCCTTCAATCAACAGTTTGTTTTCTGGCAACCCAGCATGCCTTTCCAGTGTACTGTTCAGAAAGTTATTGTTTTTTGGCACATTTGGTCATCGAGGTTTATTTTGGCCTCTGTACATATATGGCAAAACATAAAGGCGTCTACACTGTCACATTCTTCACTCGACTTACCTTTTTTTTTTGAAAACGTAGCTAGCTGTATGTTTTCAACCATTACTGCACAAAATTATGTTTTACCTTACGAGTAACCGTTACCTCATCTTTAGATGATGAAGGCTCCACTGGTTCGATAACAATACTATTATCGACGGTCGGTTGTAAAAACGCGGTCCAAATGATAATTTCGTTTGTTTTGGATCTATTTAAGTTTTTTTACCTTGGACGCCATTTTCATTCGAACGCTGATAGTATCTTGGAACAACGCAAGGCATACATTTGAGGGAATGGAAATTGTTGCTTCTTTGCGTGACAAGGATGCGCATAAAATAATAGTTTCTCGTGAGAATCACAGTAAAATCACATGTTTATTTTTCGCCTCTTTCTTGTGTGTGGTGATTTATGGTTCTAACATACTGTTGCTACAAATGATGTGACAGTTACAGGTCACATAAGGTCAGCTCCAGGCTCCACACTCAGTTGTAACCCTATGTATTATGATAACATCAGCATAAGAAACTGATGTGCGCATGTTTTCTCTGTTTGAGCGAGTTGTAATCTAGCCAATGAAGTAGTTAGACCAAACCTTTATTTTGTGTTAATCAGCAAAACATAACATTAGGTGCGTCAATTTACGTACCGGCGATGATTTTTTTAGACCAAACCCTTGTTTTGTGTTAATCAGCAAAACATAATTGGGGTGTGTCAATTTACATACCGTCGTCAACTTTTGTGCATGAAATCGGAAAATTCTGCGTATTTGACGCATGATGTATGGGTAGATAAAACACTGTATATATATATATATATATATATATATATATATATATATATATATATATATATATATATATATATAATATTTAATATATATAATATTTATTTAAAAAAACAAATACACATTTTTTTTTCTTGTCATAACTGGATGCATTAAGGGAATACGTTAAGTTCCTGTACTGTTTAATGAGGTCGTATATAAACAGATTACTCTATGGTATGCAAAGGTGTGACTCGAGAACTGCATCAGCAGTGTCAATTTGAATTATGATGTGACAATATCTGATGCAACAAGAGAGATGATTTTCTATCCAAGTAGTAAGGACCTATTTATATATTTTAAAAGGGAAATAGTTTCACATAACACCACAATGGGGACATAGAAGAGGTCCATATTGAAGTGAGACCTTTAAGAAGCTGGATGCAGGAGAGAAGTTAAAGTTGTATGCATCAAAGGACAAGTTAGGGGGATACCTACTACTGGTGTTGAATCTGGAGTGGTCCAGTCACCAGGTTATGCAGTCATGATGGACAATTGAGTTTGAACACTCACACTCAATTTTATGATGAAAATTGTCATACTTGTGTAAATGGAACTACTATTTGCATTTTGTAACAACTTTTTGGTAATCATTTTCTAATAGAAGTGTATCCTTCAAGTTTCATGTACAATTTTGTTTTCTGCATCTAATTTTTTACTTGTTACAATTTATATGTGGTGGCTTGTGTTGTGCTGTGCAATATCTCTGCTCAGATCTCTATTCCGTCCATTAACTTAATATTTTTTTTGTTGTCCACTTGATCCGGGCAATAATCCTCTAGATTACAATCACCACCACCACATTACAGGTACATTAAGCTGCCTCCTTGTATCCTGCTTTCAGAAGTGCCTCATGTCTTGGCAAATAGCTACACTGTACAATTTAACCAGTGTTCAAGTGTCACACACAAAACAAAATAAATAACCAGTTATCACAATTATAGAAAATTGTCACTAAATTGCCACTGATATGTATACACTCAGAATCAATTGTAGAAAACCACATGAATAGGTATGTATGCATGTATGTATGTATGTGTGTATGTATATTTAATTTACATTGTTAGTTTTTTTTTCAAAAAATTTATTTCATTACATGCTATTGTAATGTAACATTGTATGTTGGAATTGACCTTGTCCAAAATTGAGTTCATTTCTGCTTGACCTGAATTGATTTTTTTGTTAATTATTTATTTTATTCTTTGTAAACAATACATAGCTAAATTGTTGTCTGTGTGTATGGGTTTAAAATCAGAATTATTATTAATAAAAGTAAATATGTGTCTAGGTTTTGGAATTTCCTAAGTGAATTTTACATAGTCCAGGTTATGGTTTTTATTTTGTAAAACAGGATCATTCTAGAAGGTTATTTTCCATTGGTGGGGAGCCTGAGTGGCCGAGTGGTCTAAAGTGCTCACTGTTCTGGATCACTGCCATCTCACCTCAGTCTGCATGGGTTCAAGTCTCAGGCTCGGCTAACATGGGTTTGTGAGAAAGCCTGCTAGTAGCTTCTCGTGGGTCGGTGGTTCTTCCAGAGGTTTCCAGGGTTCTTCCTCCACCAGTTATACTGGCTGCCATGTATAGCCTATCTTGTGCTGAAAAATGGCATTAAACCCTATAACAACATTTTCCATTAGGTAATATTTTTTTTTATGGAAAATGTTAATTGTGACCTGAGGTAAATTAGAAAACTATATAATCTTGTAACTAAGGATTTTTCAGTTGTGCTTAAAGATCTAGCACTTTCAGTTTGAATTATATGTTGTGTCCAGTATTTCATTTTTGGGCTGGAAACACTGGTCTACTGCCAAAATGCTTCTGAAATAGATGTAATCAAACTTTACTAATTCTGGGTCCCAGAGAATGAAATTGATGCTTAAAATTGTTGATTGGCTCTAGTTTTAAAGATATTTATATACTGGGTCAGTATATACGACCCTTGACTTGGGAATGGCAGAGGATAAGTGAGTTATAAAGGGAAGGTTTCTCAATTTAAACTAGAAATGACTAAAATACGTCTCTGACTGGATCTATGAATAAATCTATGACTGGGATTGGACAGTATTTGTTTTTTAGGCAAAACAGTGAATGATGCAATCAGAAACTGGTATTGTATCATACATGATATGAATTGCATCATGTTATTCCTAGAAGTCATGGATGATGATCATAATTAAGCTTACATCACTCTGCTGAACAAATTGCCCAATATCAGCTCTAGAAATCATACAATGTCATGCTTTCTTAATTTTCAGTGTTTGATTTTGCAAAGGGACATTATTGTTTAGCCAGAGTGAGCAGAGATGCCTCGTACTTGTGTGAACAATGCAGATAACTTCTGCTATGTTTGCGGTAAAGTGACTTTTGCATCACAAAAGCATAGTATAACCACTATGGTTAAGAAAGCCTATCACCTTTATTTTGGAGATCAGGACAAGAGGTGAACCCCACACATATGCTGCAACACTTGTGCAACAAATCTTCGACAGTGGTTGAACAGGAAAAGGAAATCTATGCCTTTTGCAGTGCCAATGATTTGGAGAGTGCCAACAGATCATATCAGCAATTGTTACTTCTGCATGGTACCTCCAGCTGGGAAAGGTGTGTCAAAGAAGAAAAAGTGGACTGTGCATTATCCAAACATTCCATCAGTTATACGCCCAGTACCCCATGGAGAAGGACTACCAGTTTCCGATGCACCAGACTCATTCTCACTTGAGTCAGACAAGGAAGAGGAAGAGGATGAAACTGATGTCCTGAACCATCAATGTTACATGACCCATATTTTCTCCCATCCTCCTCCTCAGAACCACACCTCATAACACAAGGTGAACTAAATGACCTTGTCAGGGATTTGGAACTATCTATGAGTTAGGCAGAGCTGTAGGGCTCCAGATTGCAGCAGTGGAATCTCCTGGCAGGTGATGTTAGGGTTTCTGTGTTCCATGTCCATCAAAAGGATCTTGTCCCATTCTTCTTGGAAGGTGATATGGTAGCCATACAACAACATTGATGGATGATGGTAGCCCTCAACATCGTTCATGATCCAGATGAGCGGAGACTGTTCATTGATTCATCAAAGACGAGTCTTAAATCTGTTTTGCTGCATAATGGCAATGTTTTGCCATCAATTCTAGTTGGTCATGCAGTCTATATGAAGGAAGCCTATGAAAACATGAAACACCTTTTGAGGTGCATAAATTATGACCAACATCAATGGCAGCTTTGAGGCAATTTGAAGGTTTTTGCTCTCTTGCTTGGTCTGCAGACTGGAGACACTGCTGTTTTCGCTGCAGATGGGATAGTTGTGCGAGAGATTCTCACTACATCACAAGAGATTGGCCACTCTGACAGTTATTGGAGCCTGGGAGGAAAAGTATTCAGCATCCACCACTTGTTGAATAAAGGAAGATTTTGTTACCACCCTTGCACATCAAGCTGGGTGTGATGAAGAACCTTGTCAAGCCATGGACAAAACACAATCAGCTTTCAAGCACCTCCTTGGAAAATTTCCAAGGTTAAGTGAAGCTAAAATAAAGGAAGGTGTCTTTGTTGGTCCTCAGATTAATGAACTTGTTTGAGAGGATGCATTTGACTGTGCACTGCGTGGCAAAGAAAAGATGGCTTGGAAAGCCTTCCTTTTAGTGGTAACAAATTTTCTTGGAAACAACAAGGCAGACAATTACAGTGAGTTGGAGGAAAACCACAAGGCATACAAAAGCCTTGGTTGCAACATGTCACTAAAGATACATTTTTTGCACTCATCTAGATTTTTTTCCACCGAAATATGGAGCAGAGAGTGATGAGCACGGTAATCGATTTCACCAGGACATTGCAACAATGGAGAAACGCTATCAGGGCAAATGGAGCCCATCAATGCTTGCAGACTATTGCTGGACAGTGACAAAAGATGCTCCATTTAATGAATACAAGAGACAAACCAAGAAGCACCGAGTAGACACTGAATAAGGACTAAGCTATGTATTTTTATTTACATAATAGTTTTTTTGTCCTTTGTTTCATAATAAGTTTTATTTATATAACCTTTTTGCAGTTTTTTAAAGTGTTACATAAAGGTCAGGTGAAATATTATCATGTAAAGCAACCATAAATACATGAAAAGACCTAGGTTTAAAATTTATGATTAAAACTCTACTAACTACACAAGATACATAGACGTAAAATGTAAGAACTTAAATATCTTGGAAACAGTAGCCAATCAATTGTTTTAATTGTCATATTTGAATTCAGCACATCAAAATCCATAATAAATAGCACATTTTATCTCAGAAGTAGACTGACTTCTGAAAGATTGTAGACCGCTGAAATTTTATTTCTTCAAAGTACTGAATTCTAGTGATTATTTTCTCTGGAAATACAAACGTGCTCTGATAAAATTCTTGGAAAGAGACATTCACTCGAATTTATTGTGAATTCAAACCTGGGATAATATTACTGTGATTCAACAAAAGACTGTTGACACATCAACACTTTATAAGCTACCACAGACACATCATCGCCTTCAGTTTTTGGATTTATTCTGGATGTCTACTGAAATTTATTCAGGACTTTAAACTTTTAGGACTTGTGTCTGTAATTCTTGGAATTTTGGGGGATTTAATTTGCAATTCCTTAAGTTCTTTTTTTTCTTCTCATTTTCACTTTGTGTTCAAAGGAAATAAATTATTTGTTGAATTTTACAAAGCTTGTTGCCTTTTACTCTTTGCTATTACTTATTTTAAGAGCATAGACTCGTAATAGTATGTGTGTATGTATGTATGTGTATACTTGTCACAATTTGTGACAATCCTAACATCCAACAGAACTAAATGGAGTACACTGTACCTTATTCTAAAGAATGCAAATGCTCATATCTTGCAGTTTTGTCAGAATTTGTCTTTTTCATAATTTGAATCCTACACTTACTTTGCAGCAAGTGCCTTCTCACACACTAATGGAAATGCATACCACAAGTACAATAGTTCTCATACTTGCAAGCAAATTCAATATGTTTTCCATGCATGCATACATATAAGGTTTATTTAGGATAGTAGCTAATGGCAAGTACTTTTCATTATCTTTGGATGGGTATTAAAAGCAAAGGGTGATAATGCAAGATGATATTAAGACCCTGTTACAGAAAGAAAGCGAAACCATCAATTTAAGTAAAATCAGCATCCAAATTATTTCTCCACAATTTGAAGTTAAAATTCAAGGGACTCTTACAATATTTTCTATCAAATCCCAAATAATTCTGTATGTCAGAAGTACAAAAATATAGAATGTTCTAATTGAATTCTATTAGTCATTAATGTCCTGATGTAACAATGATGCAGTCCAGAACGTCATTGAGTTCACAATAATCAAAAGTAGTGTATATAAATCCAAAAGTGGATGAGCAATTTAGTAATTCCAATGATTATTTTTTAAAAATAATTCTGTAAATTATATCTGGTGTCAACAACACAACTGCAAACTCTGATCATGGATTCCCACAGACTAATATAGAACAGGAATCAGTTATTTTTTTAATCAAGTCCCTATTTATACACATTTTCACTTGGCTTATATCAGATTGTGAAGCAATCCAACAGAAATACTTACTGTAATTGTAAACAAGACTAGCCTTGAACTCAAATGCTATGTAAACATTTTATTTACAGCTAACAATTATGAACAAAAGTTAAGCACATAATATCGATTAAATATACACAACTTTTTTTCCTCTTTTGGTGGATCAATATTTTGAGAGCTACATGCAGTGAAAGAAGTGAGAAGTCAAATGTTAAGAAGATAAGGGGTCGACCGTAAAGGATGTCCGCAGATAATACCTGTTTTCCTAAAAAAACAAAAACCTCTCCCCTTGTCTGCTTTTGTCCGCATGTGGCTTACTGCCCCCGGGCTGCAGATGTCCCCATCTGGCAGGGCTGATGTGTGGGCCATGTAACCAACCTCATGCACTGGGAGCCAGACCTATGTATTGATGCCAACCCATTCATATATATTCTGTGGCACGAATTGTACAAATTGAAATTAACAAATAATTTATACTTAGGGATCACCCATAAAGGACGTCCACAAAACATACTGAAATACATGCAGTAGGCCTAAAGCAGCTGTTTAACACAATATCATAACAAAAAAATACTAGCTCGCGGACGTCCGCAAGGTCCTTTACACCCCCTCCACCCTTGTCCGCATTTGAACAAACCCTCCCCCCATCTTTGTGGACGTCCTTTATGGATGATCCCTAAGTCATTTCATAGTATGTATTTGAAGAATGTTTAGAAATTGTTTTTGCTATAAACAGTACTGATCACAATTATACTTTGAATACGGACAGTTTATTCACCATTGGGCCACAGGTATGTGTGTAACATGAAGGTCAGTCATGGGACTGGGTCTACTGGAAAAATGCCAGTATGGCATCGTAATGTTTGCTGCATGTAGTGTATGCAGTGCCCAGTGTATATGCAAAATATAATGCTTGTTGCTTCTTGTTTACTCTCCATGTAACACGATCATTACCGATGTAATGGTTGAGTCTAATGCTTTTAGGGATTACACCATATGATATTATTTTTATTCGATTTTTTAAAATTATTAATTGGCAGTGTGTTATGGAGGGATAGCTATAGGAAGCTTTGCATAGTAAAGAATTCCAAGGGCAAATTTACGCATTGTGTGTATAGTCACTTGCTACCTACATTTAATACTAAATGACAGTTTATGTTGTTACACAAGATACGAAAGGGCATACAGGTCATAAAACCAAAATAAAGAGGTTTCTCGAAAATTTTAAGTAGATGCTTTACTGATTGATCTAGATGATGTCACGGTGCTATCACATTGTATGGCAAATGATGTAAAGGAATTAAATTCATTTATTCAAAACCATTGAATTTTCACACATCTTTTAGCATGTTGTCAAATAAGACCATTAGCATTACATATGAAAATTGGAAAATTTAGTTGGTTTTGTTTAATTTAATAATACTTATGTACATTGAGTATATGTAATTCTGCAAGCCAGGACCAGACCTGAATGACGAGTCTTCTGGACAAGTTACATAATGTATGAAAGGTCTCGTAAAATTTCGACATGAACGATTTATACATTTTTGAAATTGACATACATTGTTCCATATACTGTGTGACTTCCATTTTTTTCCAAAATAATGACAGTAGATAATAAAGATTTAACAGGAAGAGCAAAATCGCTAAGTTGGTAGAGTATCTCATTGTGGCTGGCGGATCACAGGTTCATACATTAGTACTAACTAGATTTTTGTGTTCTGATGAATAGGATAGTTTGGCATAGCAGAACTTATATGGCCTGCCATCCATAGTAATATTGACTGTGGCTCATGAGCATTGTTAAAATGAAGTGCCATGTTAGATAGAGGATACAAATTTTTGCACAGCAGTTATATTACATAGTTATGAGTGTTAAAAGATCAAGGAACATGCAAGTGAAAGCAACAGATTCGTTTCATGAATTATTAAGTAGAGTTCCGTAATATTCTGTTAATTATTTACGTCATAAGAAATATATATTTATACTTGTTTCTTTGATAGTTGCAATAAATATGGTTGTGCACATTGTATGCTGAGCAAATGCCTGAGCTGTAAATTTAGGGGTAAAATGCTATACCTGTGGTGCGTATCAATACAATTTGTAATACTCAGTCTACAATATGATACAGTATCAATACACATGAACTTGATGGTCTTTTGAACTTACAAAGGTCTGTCAGTGGTTGGGTGGTTCTGTTTAGTATGTATTGATATACTTGTGGTGCTGTTTGATCTGTATTGACATTGAGTTGTATTTCCAGTACACAGATTACAAACACAGACTAATCAATTGTTCATTACCATTCTCACAGGTACTCCCAAACCTGTTAGCTGTCAGTGATTTTAATTCAGCCATTTAGTATGGCTCAGAATTAATGCTAATCCACTATCCTGGAGTTAGTGATTTTACCAATGGGTCACTAAAACCCAGCTTCACTGATCGGTTGAAACAGTGAAAATTACCACCTGTTGCTAGTTAAGCAGGAACAGTAAAATTTAGGCATGATCAGTGCACATTTTATTTGGGTGATACTGTGGGTTAGTGAAAACAAATCCTAATTTCTAGGCCATTTCAGGTTCATGGATTTTATTGGATGCAAAACTCATCTTTGTCACCATGCCCTTTGTTTTGCACTGCATGAACACTTTAAAACACATTCATGTCTTTATTTGAAGCTTGTTATCTTCAAAACAGAATAAGAGTGCAGTTTCCTCATGCAAGGGAAATCTTATCTAGAACAAGTATGGATGTGGAAGAGGAAGTGACTAAGTATCAGATCCATCATGTTGTACTTTCTGCAGATTCATAAACAACTGCCACAGCCACAAGTGCTTGTTTCTGTTAGTGGAAAGGAAATCTATTGACAACACTCACTCCTCTTTGACACATGTACACAAGGTAGTGACAAGCTCATGTAGTTTGAAATTCTGCTCTCCCCCCACCCCATTCTGTACTAATTTTATTTATCCTGTTGGCACCTTCAGCCACTGTATATACATCAGCATAACAGATGTTACAAATTTTTCCCCATGTGTGATTTGAATACTTTACAGATCATATAACAACCACTTTTGCATGAAGAGTCTCTGTTACTTTGTTTCTGCTTGGATAGAATTTTCATGCCGATACATGTGGTTTGTCAGTACACTGAGTAAGCTACATTCAGCTCTGATGTTTGGTTATTGTTTACCCTATACAGGAATAAACAATAATCACAAATCAGAATTGAATTAATTAACATATTTTGCTGCTTTACACACCTGAAGTTTAGCTTCAGATTTGTTACAAGTAGACATAATATGAAGGAACAGAGAAACTTCACATGTATGTGATTTGGAATTTTAACGTAGCTTTAAAAAAAAAAATCAGTCATATCGCTATGATGTCTGCATTGTGACAGTTTATAGTGATGTCTAGCACTGGGGAATCATGAATTAGACATGTATCGCCATGTCCCACCCAGTCACATTATCCTGACACCAGGCCGACCAATCCTAAAACTAACTTCCTAATGCTGAGCACCAAGTGAGGAATTGCTGGCACCATTTTTGTAAGTCTTTAGTATGACTCAGCCGGAGTTCGAACCTGTGACCTCCAGCTTCCGAGGCAGATGCTCTTAACTTTTTAGGACACTGAAGCGGTCAGAAACTTGGCATCAAATGACTATTGAGTACTTAAGTCATGCATAGGGAACAAATTTTTTAAATGTCTCCTTATGTTGATGTATGTTGTCAGTGGCTGAACATGCTGATGGGATTAAAACAAAATAGCATGAAATCATTGGGAGATGGCAGATTTTGAACCATCTCATTTTGTGTTGATTTGTAGAAGCTGAAGGGTGTTTTCAATAGTTATCTCTTTTGCTGACAAAAACAAGTTTCTGTGCCTGTGATCCTGTGATGATTGTCTTCGATGAATTCTCAATTTAAAGAATACAAATGACTGATAATTATTTATAACTGCTGAAAAGTAAACCAACTTGTATGGTAAGTATTGTTTTGTCTTGATTCTTCACCTCTTGTATCGAAATGGCAAAAGTATCGCTTGTTATGACCTTGTAGTTAAATTACATGTGTGTTAAAATTTGAATTCTTTCTAATTCTTTTTATTTCATTTTTATTTCATTTTTATATCATTAAATATAATTATTATTATGATGATGATTATGTTCGCAGGGTCTGATATTTTGTTAGAAACATCATGTTTATTTAAAACATAAATGTGACTCGCGTCAGCATGATTTTTGCATGACGGTTTTGTCATATTAAGTAAACAGTCGGAAATAGTTATGTAAATGATTGGTTGTGACCACGGTCATTACTAATAATACTTGTTGACATTCTATACTACGTTGGCGATATTTCGAAATCTCCATGATTTCTTCATGCTTGTACATGAAATGACGTATGAATTTGCTTTAAAATACTCAGGTACCTGCGAACTAGTCTAGAGTCATATTTTAACATCTTAGAGAGTCACATCGTAACATCTTATAGAGTTTCTAATACCTTAAGAAGAAGGTATTCTTTTGTGCTGGAAAGAGTTGTTCGTTTGTACGTATGAAGAACAACATGTGTTTTGTTATTGATGATAGCTGTACTTCATCTACCTTTTAAATGATAATTATTTTCCCTGGAGAACTACACAACTGGCTTTGGACAAAGACATTTGCCGAAATTAATTCTAAATTGGAACTGAATAATACAATTTGTGATTCACAGTGAAAATTCTGGACACTAGTGTAAAACCTTCGTCTGACGTCGTCATCTGCCATCTTGGAACGGAATTGAGATTCAGACTTCAATTTAGAGCTGTTTATTCACAGGACTTATGTTTTTTCACAATTTTAGGACACATTTTAGGATCTTCTTCATAAATTGTAAGTCTTGTTTCATATTTTTACCTTTTCACCATGTTTTCTAGGGAAATAAATTATTTTTGTTAAAATTTACAAAGCCTGTTGTAGTCACTCTTTTCTTTATGTTACTTTAAATGAGCTGATTCGTAACATAAAGAAAATTGGGTTGCTTGTCCTTCGGGATATATGAAATTGGCTGATATATGAATTTGGCTGATTTCTGAATTTGGCTAAAAATTGAAATTTAAATTCCCCTAGTTCAGATCCCATTTTGCTTGAAATTTTAGTGAAAACAACAGGCTTTCTTTCACAATGTCAAAAGTGGCGAGTTTTCTTTCTAGTCCAACTCAAGAGTGTTGGATAGTTTGAAAAAGGATGAGTTGCTTGAACTTGCCAGAAAGTACGATCTTTCTGAAGCAAAAGCTTCCTTGACAAAACAATCAAAAATATTTTAATTCAACATTTGGTAGGAAAGAATATTTTTGACAAAAGTGTTTTAGAGTCTGTCAGTAAGTCTATGACAGACTCTGACATTAAGAAAATGGAACTTAAAATGAAATACAAGATGGAAACAGAGTTAAGGAAGCTCGAGCTTCAGAATCAGAACAAATGAAATTACAATTTGAAGAAAAGGAAAAAGAAAGACAGATAGAATTACAAAAAGAACAAATGAGATTACAATCTGAAAAGGAGGAGAAAGATAGACAGGAAAAAGAAAGGGAAAAAAGAAAGACAAATAGAAGAAAGGGAAAAAGAAAGACAAATAGAAGAAAGGGAAAAAGAAAGGCAAATGGAATTACAAAAGGAACAAATGCAATTTGAAGAAAGGGAGAGACAGAGACAGATGCAAAAAGAGAAGGATGAAAAGATAAAGAAATAGAATTACAGAAAGAACAAATACAATTACAAAAAGAACAATTACATGTACAAATGCAAAAAGAGAAGGATGAGAAAGAATTTCAAATTAGAATGAAAGAATTTGAGATGGCAAGTAGCAAGCACGATTCCACTTCTCATACAAGTTCAAATTTTAACATTTTAGGAAATATCAAGTTAGTTCCCCCTTTTAGTGAAAAGGAAGTAGACAAATATTTTATTCATTTTGAAAAAGTTGCTGAGAATTCGAAATGGCCAAGAGAGTATTGGACTCAATTATTGCAGAGTGTACTTTATGGCAAGGCCAGAGATATCTGTATATCTCTGTCAGTACAACAAAGTTCTGATTACGATTTGGTTAAGGAATGCATCTTGAAGGGTTATGCATTAGTCCCTGAGGCTTATCGGCAAAAGTTCAGAAACTATAGGAAAGATGCTAGACAAACTTTTGTTGAATTTGCTAGAGAAAAAGAACAGTTATTCAAGAGATGGTGCTTAGCCAAGAAAATCGAACATGATTTTGAAAGTCTTGAACAATTAGTATTACTTGAAGAGTTCAAGAACTGTGTCCATAGTGACCTTAAGAATCATCTTGAAGAGCATAAGTTTGAAACCTTGGAAAAAGCTGCTGTTGCTGCTGATGAGTATTCCTTAACTCATAAAGTTCCTGCTGTAAGCAAATCTTTCACTCAGCAGTCTTCTGATAGAAAGGTGTTTCAACCAAATACGACTCTCAGTAAAACTCAATCTGGCACAAATTCTAAAAATCAAGCCTCTGAGAGACTTGATTCCAAATCCTTGTCTGTTCCTACGTGTACCTATTGTAAGAAAAAAGGACACGTCATTTCTGATTGCTTCAAATTGAAATATAGGCATCAAAATCAAGATAGACCTATCCCAAATGCTCTTATTGCTAAGAGGTCAAGGTCATGGTCATGTAGTGAAAACAATACATTTGTTGGGTTTGAAAAACTTCAGTCTGATTGTGTTATGGAGAATTTTGAACCATTCATGTCGAAGGGTTCTATATCACTCCTGGGTGATTTGGCTAATCCTATCCCTATTAAATTTGAGGAATACAGGAGCTTCTCAGAGTCTTTTAGTTTCAGGTATTTTGCCTTCTTCTGAGAAGACCTGTTCTAATGAGAGTGTTCTCATTCAGGGAGTAGAGTGCAGCTTTGTTAATGTTCCTCTCCATTCTGTTAATTTGTCATCAGACTTAGTTTCAGGACCTGTGACAGTCGGAATAGTGTCTATTTTACCCGTTGAGGGCATTCATTTGTTGCTAGGCAATGACTTAGCTGGAGACAAGGTTGTGGTTAATCCACTTGTAACTGACAAGCCTTCTTTGGATCAGAAAGTTGACCCTGTTGAAAAAGAAATCCCTGATTTATTCCCAGCTTGTGCAGTTACCAGTGCAATGGCAAAGAAAGCTCTTGAGAATGATTTTGATAAGGAATCTATTCCTTTAGCTGATACATGTATTGGTCAGGCTTTTGATGAGGTCACTTTCACTTCTATTTTGGATCAGTCAAAAGGTATTGATCATAGTGATCCTCTTTTGAATACTCATTCTCGTTTTTCTGATCAGGGTGACAAACGACAATCACTTGTCATGGAACAGGAAAAAGATCCTGAGATCTCCTGTTTGTTTTAGTGGGCCGTTAGTGAAAAAGAAGCAACTGAAGTACCTGTCTGTTATTTCATTAAAAATTGAGTTCTTATGAGAAAGTGGAGACCTCCCAAGGTACCTGCTAGTGACGAATGGTCAGTAAAATATCAGATTGTGGTTCCGAAATCTTACAGACAGGAAATACTTAGCTTGGCCCATGAAACTCCTCTGGCTGGTCATTTAGGGATAAATAAAACATATCACAAGATCTTGACTCACTTATATTGGCCAAAAATCAAAAATGATGTGTGCAAATTTTGTAGATCTTGTCATACTTGTCAAATTGTAGGAAAACCAAATCAAAAGATACCTAAAGCTCATCTGCAACCAATTCCTGCATCTGATGAACCATTCAGTAGAATCATGGTAGATTGTGTTAATCCCTTACCAAAGACCAAGTCAGGTAACCAAAATTTGTTGACCATCAAGTGTGCGTCAACAAGTTTTCCAGAGGTAATTCCTTTGAGGAATTTTGCTCAATTTGGCCTTCTCAAATTTGATCAGTCTGGTCAAAGATCAACTTTCAAGTCTGGAATGTTTCAGCTTGTTATACTTGAATTTGGCATTCAGCAGTTCAAGTCAAAAGTGAAACTATGGTTTTACCAAATTTTACTAGAGAGAATTTTTGAGTCGTGTAATAAAGTCCATTCTCTCTTGCTCATTCTGCAGAATTTTCTTCAATTAAGATTTTATGGCCCTTACAAAGTGAAGAAGAAAATGAATGAGTTAAAATGTAATATTAGTACTCTGGTCTAAGTAAATGAATGGAGTACTACTATGTTGAAAGAAATAGCCAGGTAAATCATGCAGTTAATTTAGTTGTACCTGTCCCACCAACTGAGGATTTGAATGAAGGAATTCAATTGGATTCTACTGATCTTGGAACAACCAATCTTCGGAATTCAGAAGTTATGGAAAATCTAGACCAGAAACTTTCTCATTTACAAAATCAAGAAAAAAGTGAACTTAAACAATTATTGTCTGAATATGAACACTTGTTTCCAGACATACCTACAAGGACAAACAAAATTTTTCACGACGTTGAAATAGTAGACTCAAAATCCATGAAACAACATCCATACAGGATGGATCCTTTTAAACAGGAATACATGAAAAAAGAGATTCAGTATTTACTGGAAAATGATTTTATAGAGCCCAGTAAGAGTGATTGGAGTTCACCGTGCATTCTTGTTCCGAAACCGGATAAAACTTTCCGAATGTGTACAGATTATAGGAAGGTGAACAGTGAAAAAAACAGACTCATTTCCATTGCCAAGAATCGACGATTGTATCGACAAAATTGGAAATGCCAAATACGTCACTAAATTCGATCTTCTGAAGGGTTTTTGGCAAATTCCACTTACGGAAAGAGCAAAAGAAATTTCGGCATTTGTGACTCCAGATGGACTCTACCAACATAAAGTAATGCCATTTGGGATGAAGGGTTCTCCAAGTACTTTTCAACACCAAATGAATATGATTACTTCTGGTCTAGACAGTTGTGATGCCTATATTGATGATGTCATCATCTACAACAACACCTGGAAAGAACATCTAGCCACGATTCGGAAGTTCTTCAACAGACTCACGGATGCAGATTTGACTATTAATTTATCTAAAAAAAGAGTTCTGCCGTGCTTGTGTTACTTTTCTAGGACATATTGTGGGACATGGTCAAGTTAAACCTATAGATGCTAAGGTCAAGGCTATTTCTGAATTTCCTGTGCTTGTCAGTAAAAAATAGCTGATGTGATTTTTGGGTATGGCTGGGTACTATCGCAAATTTTGTTCTAATTTTTCTGATATTTTTGAACCTCTGACAAACTTGTTGAGAAAGAAAAACAAGTTTGTTTGGACTGAGAAATGTCAAGAGGCTTTCAATAGATTAAAGGCCATACTTAAAAGTGCACCAGTTTTAACAGCTCCAGATTTCAGTCAACCATTCAAACTATCTGTGGATGAAAGTGATGTTGGGGTTGGAGCAGTTTTGCACAAGATGACAAAAATGGTGTAGAACACCCAGTGTGTTATTTCTCTAAGAAATTAAATAAACACCAAAGAAACTACTCAACAATCGAGAAGGAATGCTTGGCTTTAATACTGGCGTTACAGCATTTTGAAGTTTATGTTAGCTCAGCTCCTTCTCCGATTGTTGTGTTTAGTGATCACAACCCCCTTACTTTCATCGACAGGAGGAAAAATAAGAATCAAAGACTATTGAGATGGAGTTTATTTTTGCAAGAGTACAATCTTGACATCAGGCACATTAAAGGAAAAGACAATTTAATTGCAGATGCACTTTCCCGTGTATAGAAATATCATTGTCATATACACTTTTGTATAATTCATAAGAGTTCTTCTTATGTAATTTTTTTACCTCATGTATAGTTTACATCTGGTAAAAAAGAAAGCTTTATTACATAAATCTTTCTTTTTTCTTTATGGGGGAAAGTGTTACAACCCTGTAGTTAAATTAAATGTGTGTTAAAATTTGAATTCTTTCTAATTCTTTTTATTTCATTTTTATATCATTAAATATAATTATTATTATGATGATGATTATGTTCGCAGGGTCTGATATTTTGTTAGAAACATTGTGTATATTTAAAACGTAAATGTGACTTGCGTAAGCATGATTTTTACATGACGGTTTTGTCATATTAAGTAAACAGTCGGAAATAGCTATGTAAATGATTGGTTGTGACCACGGTCATTACTAATAATACTTGTTGACATTCTATACTACGTTGGCGATATTTCGAAATCTCCATGATTTCTTCATTCTTGTACATGAAATGACGTATGAATTTGCTTTAAAATACTCAGGTACCTGTGAACTAGTCTAGAGTCATATTTTAACATCTTAGAGAGTCACATCGTAACATCTTATAGAGTTTCTAATACCTTAAGAAGAAGGTATTCTTTTGTGCTGGAAAGAGTTGTTCGTTTGTACGTAAGAAGAACAACGTGTTTTGTTATTGATGATAGCTGTACTTCATCTACCTTTTAAATGATAATTATTTTCCCTGGAGAACTACACAACTGGCTTTGAACAAAGACATTTGCTGAAATTAATTCTAAATTGGAACTGAACAATACAATTTGTGATTCACAGTGAAAATTCTGGACACTAGTGTAAAACCTTCGTCTGACGTCGTCATCTGCCATCTTGGAACGGAATTGAGATTCAGACTTCAATTTAGAGCTGTTTATTCACAGGACTTATGTTTTTTCACAATTTTAGGACACATTTTAGGATCTTCATAAATCGTAAGTCTTGTTTCATATTTTTACCTTTTCACCATGTTTTCTAGGGAAATAAATTATTTTTGTTAAAATTTACAAAGCTTGTTGTAGTCACTCTTTTCTTTATGTTACTTTAAACGAGCCAATTCGTAACACGCTATATTAAATCGTTTTACCCCAGCGTAAATTGGTTTGGTTTGGTAGTTTATGGCATACAACAGAAGGAGGCTGTTTAATAAAGAGGCAGTTGCCCTATTGCCAGAGCAGACATAACCATGCCCTAGTCATAGGCATACCACATCATAAAAAAAAATCAAAGTAGTTAAGTTGACACTTGCCTCCTGTGAATTAGTGTTATTTTTTAGTGCATACTGAAACTTTGATGAAAAATATTTAAGTTTGAATATGTAAATGATATATGTTGTTGCAGTTGGATAGATGACAGATATTGGGCCTGAATATCCAACATGCTGCCAAAGTGCCTGTGAATCAAGTGATGCTCACAGGTTTGTGATGGTATTTGCTTGCAGCCCATACATGTAGGAATTGGCACACATTAGTGTTTAATGATATGCAGTGATACATTGATTGGAGTAAAGTGCCTTGCGCAAGACACATCCTAGTTGTCAATCAGATTGTTCTGATGGTAGGATTTTAACCCACACCCATTCATTATAATTTAATTGATTAAATGTAGTTTAAGTAATACACAATGCATCCTTCTCTGGCCCCTTGCGGGGCCCCTCTTTGTCTACTATGGTTTCTTTACCCAGACATGATGTCATTGCAGCCAATATATGTTAATAAGCTAGTAATTAAATTTAGACATGTCAAGTTGGCAGGACATTTGTCTCCTAATTATTGCAGGTATCTGTGTCTGTGAGGGAGCTACATCATCACCTACATATTTCCAGAGTGGAATGATTTTCTTGATCAGTGGAATGGGATTTCTCTGTTTTATGATGATGTCATCTCAGATTCTGGAGATATGAAACTTTATTCTGATGCTTCAGTGTCTGTTGGTTTTTGAGGTCACTGGTTTGCAAATTTGTGGCCAGAGGAGTTACGTCCTTTAGTGGCCCATAAACTATCTATAGCTTTCTGCGAATTGTATCCCATAGTGGTGGCTGCATTGTTGGGGGTCAGGAATGGCAGGAAAAGAAAAGACTCTTACATTGTGACAATAAGACTACAGGCGCAATAATAAAAAAAAAATAGATTGCTCAATTCCAGCAGCTGGCACCCACAGCAGAGGAGCAACCATGCGAATGCTTCCTTCAGAAAGACTTCTTCTCACCTGGAGCGTACAGTCAATTTCTTGTGGGACTCTGGCTGTGGGCATCAGATCTGCTTATTCAGCAGGCTTCCAAACCTTCATGTCTTTCTTGCTAATGGTAGAATTGTGGATTCTTGATTTACTTTGTTGTTCATTGTACACAGATGCTGCATCTCACATATCAAACTATAAAACTTTATCTAGCTGGTATTCGACATACATACTTGCATCTTAAAAAGGTGCAATTTGTCTACAGACAGAAACAACATCCTATTATATATTATATATTATGTGACATATGGCAGTGCTTGGAACTCTATCAACTGAGAGAATACAATAAACTCTTACTACCAACTGCTTGTGTGCTGGCTTTTTTTTATGCCTTTTTGCGGTGTGGAGAATTTGCTATTCATGGAGCCCATTTTTTCTGCAACAAACAATGTATGTCAGACATAATATTTCATATGGGTAAGTGCATCTTAGAGTATCTAAGACTGATGTTTTCCATCAAGGTGTGGATATCATTTATCCTATGAACTATGATGTCCTTGTATGTCCTTTCTGTATGATGAGGAAATTCCATCGTATTTGGATATTAGCTGGAGCTCACCCTTGTGATCCACTGTTTCTCATGGACAATGTTGTGCCTTAAGTAGAATTTTCTTTATCACTACCATTAAGGCTGTTTTGTCCAGGTTAGGTTATGATTCACGTTGTTACAATGGACACTCCTTCCACATGGCAGCAGCTACCAGAGCTGCTAAGGCTGGAATTCCAGAATATCTTACCCAACCTTGGTTTGAAGGTACTCTACTACATATTGTAGATATATTCAGGTGCACCCCAATAGAGTTAGCTTTGCACAGAGACAGATGTCACAGCATGTGCCTCACTAGTTGGTTCACACTTGTGTCGATCAATGCACTATTCCACTTCTTTACTTAGTGATACCATCATACAGTTTTAGAACACTTCTGAAATGTTGTATAGCTGTACACGCCAATCATTCATTTTCACATTCTATGCTACATTGTCATTTCAGCTGTATCAGTGGACATGTGAATTCCTAACTGGTTATCTAATAATATATTTAATATTTATACCTTTATGCACATCAGGATTATCATGTGGTTCCAAACCTAGTTCATGCATTTTACACATTATTTCATCTAAGTCATTATTATCTGTATATATCATTACATTTCCTTAAATTGGGGGCCTTCGTTACAGTCACACTGTTCCGTAGTCACAGGGCTCCCATGACTTTGTTTGGGCCATTGCCAAGTTTCATACACAACTTTGCTTTTGACCCCCAATTTGTGTCAGTACTTACATGTACTCAACTATCATGCCCATACCTGCTTCCTAAGGTGCATGTATGGAGTATCAGCTGATGTTTGTTATCATAGCAATCCTCAGGATTAGACTTGTTGAGTTTTGGTTATCAGTGTCCCTATATACCTCATATAAGCCCCTTGTGGCTCCACATACATGTGTTGGACAATCTCTACAACCCTGCAAACTCCCCTAAGTTTCTCTTCCTGAGGTATTCCTATAGAAAATTTAGAGCTCGGCTGGTTCATTGTACTGTGACAGGATTTGCTCACGCCAAAGATTATTTTATGTGTACAATAAAGTTTCTTTTGAACCTATGCATTGTGTTATTGAAGTCATGCAAAGCATTATGTTGCAACATCTGTCACAGTTGCCTCGAATGACATAAGGGCAGCCGCATTGAGCCTATTCTACGTATATCTAAGTCCATGGGGAAGGGGTCCAACAATAAATTGTAAAACAAAAATGAAACAAAATGTCAAATTGTGTGCAGTTTGACTTTATACAAGTTTCATGATCGATACATCTGCATGAAAAAATAATCTGCACTCACAATGGAAGTAGTTCCAGGTGAACTGTGTGGTCATTATGTAACTAATAATTCACTAGTGGCTCTTTTCCATAAGAAACTGATTGATTTTTATCAAAGATAATGGATAGTAATTTTCCAGTAAATTATCCAGTACTTCTTATGTTTTTTGCATTCTGTTTCAATGAAGCTTTATTATCTGTTACAATTATAATATATTACAGAAAATAGTAATTATAGTTTTGAAATGTAATTTATTTATGCAGAAATATCAGACATTTTACTTGTTTTTTGCAGATACATATTGACTTGTGGGTGTGATGGTGATGTACGCATCTGGGAAGGAATTGATGATGACAATGCCATTTCTCACAGAGTTGGAGATAAAGCATATGCCATTGCCTACAAGGTTTTGTGTAACTTTGCTTTTTAATACTTTTAGTGATATGTAACACAGGAGAAAAAAGAATACTATCCCTATGATTTTTAAAATGATTTGGAATATTGTGCTTCCCTGCATCTGTCTGTAAACACATGTTGCAAACTGTTAGTTGAGAATTCATTAAACACTAGTTATGTTGTGCCATTGAGGTAACCATCAGCAATGTTGTGCCATTGAGGTAACCATCAGCAATAGTGTTCCAACTCGCTCTCAAAAATCAATTTGATACTAACTACTCTTGCCAAGCAAGTTTCAAGTCAGAATGGCTCTACCTGTTTCTTCTAATAGATGTAATGGGGTTAGTTTGAAAGAGGTCTAAATAAAAATTCAAAGTTTAATTAAATTGTATCTTTTATTTTTTTGTATTGTTGCCATTTTAAACTTTTTTTATCATTTATTTATTTGCCTAAAAAAGATTTATTTCATTTATGATTGTCACCTGAGGGCTAGCAGAATACCATAATTTCCAGTGTAAGAAGGGCCCAAATGCAAACTGCTTGACTCAAGATGTACGACTGTGTAGATCAAGGTGCATTGAAAATATCCTTTATGTATTTGGGGGGGGGGAATTCTGTTTTTCTAGAGATCTGAGAATTACAAATTTCAATACAACAATGCTTTGCAAATTCTTTGAAATTACATGTGTCAGACTATTTTAAGTCCATTGCAGATATGCTCATGTGACACAGCCAAACTGGGGGTCATTATATGTCTATCTGTATATCATAAGAGTAACTGCAGTCACTGGTTACGCTGATTCTGTATTAAAATCTTTGTGGTTGAATGAGATATTTTATAGACATGTAATTGAATAATAAATTTTATAGACATTTACAAACATTTATTCACGGACAAAGCACGACTCATGCATCGTTACATACGTATCATAAGCTTACTTTGACTTTTGCCAAGTGAGCTGTCGTTAAGAGAACTGGGTCTTTTAAACATTTACATACAGTGCTGCATTTATTGACAAAGGAACGTTAAGGTAACAAATATTCAAATTATTCTTTACCTTAATGCACTGGTGTTAAGTTATTGCTGATCCATAGTTGAAAATTTACCTTCCTCACTTAAATAGCAAGAGGAAATTTCCATTTTTCAAATACATTTTCTTACCACTTGAAGATTCAGAGGAGTATTATTCTTCCCAGTGAAAGGGATTTTATAATAAGAGTTGTGCCAATTTTGTTCACTTGTAGGTCAAAATATTCAATGAAAGTCATGATGTGTATTTCCCTTTCATTCTAGTTCATACCATGGCGATTTAATCTTTATTTGCATTATTGATTCATGCTTAGTAATATTTTTAATGGTCAGTGGAGCAGACTGGTAAAAAAAAAATTTAGTCTGTCTTGAAAGACCACATACAAATATTGTTCATTCTGGTTGGTATGTTTATTCATGATGACTTTCGTTGAATAACAAACAAATTAGGTATTACAGGTATACTGGGAACATTTTTTTAGAGATTAGCTGCTGAGTGTAAGGTGTGTGTGTGTATATATATATATATATATATATATATATATATATATATATATATATATATATATATACACACCTCTCCCTTGATAACTTGCGCACAATGGGATCAACAAACATAGACTGCACTATAAGCGAGGGCGCAAGTTACCGAGGGACATCCAAAAGTTGAAAAAATTCGCTTAGACATCAAGAAAACAGCGGGGGGGGGATCTGGGTTAGGGAACTGGGCCGTTTAATGACTGAATGCTCATTTCACAATCACGTTGATAATAATTTTTAATAACGTGCTTTTCCTAATGAAGTTGTTCGTTATTCTGTATAAATAACATTTATTTTCAAAATGTCCAACATGTGAAAGATCGTTCCAACTAGTTTCAACAACCATCATGTGTACCTGAAAACATCTGTGTATTATGTCACTGGTTTTTGTTTTCTTGATGAGTCTGGTTCCTGGAGTGATATTTAATAGTATCCTGCCAAATCGGGAGTCAAAAGAGTGGGAAACTAGACTAACTGTTGATACACCGCCAAACAAGATTCCTTTTTCTCAAAAACAAGAGAAATTTTATTTCGTGAGATGATCGTCTATTAAGACTCTCAATTTTTGTGTTCTTCAGTTAGTACAGTATTGACGTCATGATTTCATTGGAAGTAATAATGAAACTTCTCATCATCCTTGAGGATATCTCTAAGTACCAGTTCAAGAATTCTCTAAAACTTGCTTGCCCACAAATGGTCCGTATCTGTGAAACCAAGCTCTTTATTTTATGAAGTATTCATTTTGCTTGGTTGCCTTGCTGTCTTTGATCACAGTTACCAGTGAGTTGGTTAATTTAAGGTAGTTTATGTTACATACACAATAACATTTATAACAGTGATTGAACAAATGAAGTGAGTTCACCCGACATACGACTGGGGCCGCTAGATTTTAAGTTTGTAGGATTTTCGTGCCTTTTAAATTTTATTTTGTTCCAGCTCCATTATATGATTCAAAAGACATAATTAACGTGATAACACAAAGGAGGGCAGCTTTTAATTCAGTGCAACAATATAACAAATACTTCCGCAAGTCAGTTATCAAAACACAGTTGGCACCTAATTAGGTTCTCAGAGAAATGCTCGCAGACATAGCTGGTATGGTAGATTGACACATTTTACGTTTAATTACAAGAGGACACATTGCATTTATGATGATTACACTTGAAAGGAACTAAAAGATAGAACTAGAACATAAATTTCAATTTTATAAAAAAATTATTTAGCTTGTATTTATTTATTAAAGTACTGCCTCCACTTGGTGTAAGTGACATTTTCATTGATCGAAATTTCCTTACATATCGTTAATTATAGTGTACAACCGTTTGGAAAGAAAATGTAAAAAAAAATTATAGGACTTATTTTTAAATTTGATATTTCATAATGTTGATTAAATTTTCTGGTCCTATTTACCATTTTCTACGATAAAACGAGCGATATGTCAGAGTTCCCATTACTAATTTTGATCACGATTTTCTTCAAGTTCAATAAATAGGGATAAATTTTGGGGGTATTTTCTGGTTTAAAATATGGGATCCACACCTGACCTCGCGTTATAAGCGGGTTCGCGAGTTATCAGGGCGCGAGTTATCGAGGGAGTGGTGTATATATATATATATATAGATTACTATATGTAATGTACTAAGCTCTTTAAGTACTAGGTTAAACTGGCTCAATTCTATGCATAAATCAATTCAATTTCAGGAATTTTGTTAGTTTTTTTAATTATTAGTTTTACGGGGGGGGTGCTAGCGACAGCAACAAAAAATGGGCGGCTGGTTGACTGGAAATACAGGTTGTTGGCTTAAGCAATTTTTACAAGTGTAGGATTTGTGCTCATGCAGGTGGTTGTACTGTTTTAACCATAGAAGCAACTGTTGTTTGTTGTCCTTATAGTTTTGTTCTTTTATATTTTTTATATGAAGCTTTTGTTGAGGTTATCTTTAAAATTAAATTCCTATTATTATGCACACTTTGATAGGCAAAACCACACATTTAAGACCCCCCCCCATTTTTTCTTCTTAAAAACCTTGAAAATTGAGACCCACAAAAATAAATGATACTATAGTATTTGAGCGGAGCAGGATTTATTATAAAATTCTGAAATGTGGGATTTTGGCCGATTTAAAAAAATTGTGCAGAAATAAAACAATGTGTGAAAATTGCATATTATCTTTTCAAGCTGTATCTTTATTTCTTTTTAAATCCTTACTCAGAAAATTCTCCCCATATTTTTCAAATGGATGGTGGAATTTCCCCTCATAATTTTCAGGTATAGAATAGATCCTGGTGGAGTATTTGATTTGAAAAGAAAAGAATGAAATTTGAGTCCATTTTCTTTGTAATTTACTAATTCAGCAAGAGTAAAACTTGAGTGATTGATTTGAATGAACAAGACATAACCTCACCCCCAGTCTTGGAAAAAGAAATTGATTAAACAAGAAATCTTAACAATAAATGCAGGGATTGAAAATTCACTTGACCAACTTGAAATTAGTAGTGTAAATTTCCATCAGTAGAGTGAATTTTTCAATCACTTGCCTGAATGCTGATTAAAGACTAGCCTGGGTGCTGAATTAAGTCCTAGTGAGATATTGCTGATTTTGTTCATTAAAAGTTCATACTTTTAACTGGAAATTTTTCCATTTCTTTTGATAAGTTTACAAAAGTGTTAATACTATGACTCTTGGGTCCTAACAAATGCTTTCCAGAGGGAGAGAAGACTGGTCTCAGTTTGTAATTTCTTTCAACTAGTGTCAAAAGGGTCATAGAACAAATTCCTGAAAACGGCCTTTTACATGACTGAACTTAGGTTCTTAATATTATCAGTGCCTATAATTTTAAATTAGTTGATTGAACTTTACATGATTCTGAGTGAATAAAAAGTGTGAATACTGGTTTGACTGGATGAATTAATTTTTTTCTCAAGATTTTTAAACCCCAGCAATGTATATTCTTGAGTTTAAAAATACCATACATATTTTTAAACATTTTTGTTTTGTTTTAAATAAAGTTAAAATAATAGTTTACTCCCGATACACCAACAAAAACTGTGGTCTTGAAAGAATTCAGAATTCAGATTGTTAGTCTGTTACCATATATACTCATGTATTGGTACAATCCATTTGCAAACAACATAGACTCAGATCTGCCACCTTTTGATGCACCAAATAGATTTGGGTTTATGTTGATTCTTAGGACCAATCACTACAACATATAACATATAACCCGATCTTCAGTGCATTATGTGTTGGCAGGTCAGGTCATGAGTTTGCAGTTGAATCTGATTTATTCACAAGTATATACAGGCACAACAGTTGTTATTCTGAGACTCTTGTCCTCATACTAAAGTAAATTTATGGAGTTTTGGTTTACAAGATTAGTGTATAAGGTTATATATATATATATATATATATATATATATATTCATGTTTTTCAGAATGATAGATTTTTTGTGGCAACAGACACAAACAATGTGCAAGCCTATACTTTTCCCGATGGAGCCCCAGATGGTATCCTGACTCGGTTCACTGCCACGATCAGTCACATGGTCCTCAACAGTGCAGGAACTAAGTTGGTAGCAGGGGCTGGGTATGTTTGTTTTTAAATATATGATGCCATTATGTATCAGGCTAGAAATTGATGTAGGAAAATACCTGCTGTATAAAGATTATGGTGAAACGTTTCTTTCAGTCCTATTGACCCCCAAAAATATGTGTTTCCAATTGCACTGGTCGGCAATGAGAAACAAGGACAGACATTGGTACTGGTACGGTCATTAAATTGGAAATGAGCATACATCCTGAGTTGTTTGACATCCCAATATCATGAGTGACAAAAGCAGCTATACATAGCTGCCAAGTCGAGTTTTGAAAAGAGTAGATCAGAGTGGTATCAGGATGTATTGGTTGTTGTGAGAAAAACTGCATGAAACTAGAATATGTTCACTACAATGATAATTATATATTGTATGGGATGTTGCAGGAAAAATGGCATGGGGGTTGGGTGATGGAAAGCTCCAGTATTTACTTTTGTAAAATCCAATTAAATGGGAGATGGGCTTTATAAAAAAGGTCCTTTCCACCTCCTCACCAAGCTTATGTATGGTCTTGAATTTGCAGATTTATCAACTGTACAACTTATCAAAGGTACATTATCAAAATTTATTTTCAAAAAATGTACATTATTCACACTTCTAAACGGACCTTAATCACAGGGCAGACTACAAGTAAATGCTGCACAATTGATTTTGTGTTTGTTCTGCTGAGGATCTGTTTTCATTATCCAACACTTTCTAAATACTATACCTTGACACATATGTGGATGACTGAAGGTTTAATTTGTACAAGGTTTTGAGGTTTTGGGCATTCAGATTTTCAACAGTGGATGTCTTGGTCTTCCAAAATTGAACAGTTAATGGAACCCCTGATTTAGGATGCAATTGTAAGCTCATTGAAGAAATCCAATTCACTATGGCAAATTTTTTTTTCTCAGTGATTTCTCAGTCAAAATAGTTGAAGTCAGCAGCTGCAGCCACAAAGTCTGTTCTGGTCATGAAGCACCTATTCTTAGCTTAGCCTTGGATCCTAAGGAAGAGTTTCTGGTAATTCTATTTATACTTAAATAAACAAATAATTAAAAACTAAAAAATGAATAAATAAATAAATATTTAGATAAATGAATGATTGTAGTTAATAAATAAATGGAAAAATCAATAAAGTTGATGATAAAAGTTAGTTGCATTGAAACTTTAACCTTCTGTGTCAGTTTTCCCTTATGTCAGAAATAGTGTTGTTCTAACCTGATTTAATCTTACTGGAGCATCAAAGCAGATGAAAAGCAGCACTGAAATGTACCTGATATGTAAATGACTCCTAGCTAAGTATTTCTATAGGCTTTACATGGCTCAAAATGAGCTTTTTTCAGTACTACCAGCATTTTGATAGTTGTAATATTTGTGATCTTGTAATATTCTGGCCATTTTTAGTATCCACTAGCATAGTGAATAAATTTAAATTAGAACACAAAATATCACAAACAAGAAACTTATCATTCATTTTTTTTAGCTAGCTGCTTACTAATTTTAACTGGCAAAATTCTAGTGTGCTCGAATCATTTTTTTGTGTTCCTGTTTCTGATTAATTTTAACCCTCATTTCTGTCCTTGATCTTTAGGCTTCCTCCAGTTGTGATGGCACCATCAGAACCTGGTCCATGTCTGACCAGAAACAAATACACAGCTGGAGTCTTCTGCCAAAGTCAAATGATGTTAGGTGAGCATCAAAAGAAATTCAGCAGGTTAGATAAGCAATGTATTCATGTATTTTATGCATGAAAATTGGCTGTAAAAATATTTGATAATGTTTCATCTTTTAAATCTTGTAGAAAGCTAAGGGCTGTTCCAGTAAAACATATACTCCCCGGGGGGAAGGCACTTTTAAATTCAACCAACCCACAATAGAAGCAATTTTACAAAATTACGGTCCACCGTCTGCTGCATTTTAATTGATAAACATCACCTCCTACAGAAGCATATTATTTTACCTAATTTCTAGCTAGTGGTTAGAGGGTGGTAGAAGCGATTTTAATTTTGGTTTGGGGACAGATGCGATTTCAATGACTGCTGACTGGAGGTAATCTATACTGAATTCTTAGATATATAATCTAGTGCACATTTTTAGTTGTATCCATTGTTTGTAATCAATCATCCTTTGTTCTTTTGTCTGTCAGCCATGTATGTTTCTTGATTTGTGAGAAATAAACAAAAATTTAACCTTGTGAAAGTGATGCTGCATTATTTATGCCTGCTTGTACACTATATAATTTCTTGTCTTAAAAATATATTTTCTTCAATGATACGTCTTATTTTTATGCCTTGTTGCATGATTGATATACAAAAGAAAAAAAATATAGCATGTCAAAGCACTGTTTCAACAGCCTTACTGATCAATCAGTTTATCATCATCATTGATCAGGTTTCTGCCATGATCAGGCCACACTAAATTAATTCCATGATTTTCAACCCAACCACCCACTGGATGTAGTTTAAATATTTGATACATTGGCTGTCCCTGTTCTGAAAATATATGTTTAAAATTTAAAACTCATCTTTAATTAGATTTCAAAATTGGATGCAAATTGAGGAATAATTATTTTGGGCCCAGTGTACTTTTAAAATCAACATTATTGTTGTCAACTGTCCCTTGTCAACAGCAGCAGCAGCATCACAGGTTCTAACTTGGCAGAGTGGTGTAAGATGTTTTGTGATTGCTGTTCATCATATTGGTTTAAACCCCACTTTGGCCTTTTACATCTTCTTCAGTAGTAAAATTGGCTGGTGTATATAGATTCTCTTGTGCTGAAAATGGTGTAAAAGCCATAATGATCTCCCAACAACCTGAGGTCTCGTCTCTGAATGATGTTGGGAGAGAACTAAAACACCAAATGAAGCGATTGATCAATGGCACCAGCAGCAGCAGAAGTACTGGTTTATCATTTATGCCACTGTTGTATGAGAGTATCATTTTTTACCATAATAAATGTCTTCAAACCTATGAATATTGTCATGTCCTGCTTTTTCTGACAACTGCCATCTATACTGGTTTGAGTTACTGTGCCAGTACAATGTGTATTTGTGAAAACTTGCCAACAGCCATCAGATTCTTTGAATCTTCTTCCATCTTCAGTACCAGCTGCCATATATAGGCTACAAAGAACTGAAAATGGCATTAACCCCATATCAAGTACAAATTCTGTATCAAACAACACTATTACAATAAAGAACACAAACTGCAATGAAACTAAAATTTTTATGAAAGCCTAAAATCAAATAAACAGGAACTTCTTTCACAGATTTTAAGTTTTTCCTTCTGTATGTTTAATTCAGATTTTCTGCAACATACAACACTTGACCAATGCATCAACTTCCTTCTCTGACAACTTCTTTCTGGCAATCTCTTTGTGCACTTCTGGCAATATATCTGTCTTTAACTTTCTATCTGGGTGTTCTTGAACCCCTAATAGAGTGTGCAAAACATACTTCAGCTGCTTCATATTAAGCACACCAAGTGGAGTACCTTTAAATTTCTCACTTATTTTCTTTCTCTCAGTTTTAAGTTGTTCCTTCTCTTTCAAATGATCAAGATACATTTGTATATCCTCACAGCTTATGCCTACAAGATTGCTGATACTTTCCATGTCCTCTGTGAAAATATCTTCTCTCGATTCCAGTAGGTGCTTAATGTTTCTGGTTGGCAAAAAGAAATCTGGAGCAAGAAAACTCTTCAGAAAGGCAACTCTGAAATAGATCATAAAGAATGGATTTGTCTATTCCAGCATTTGCACTCCACCACACTTCCTTTTCTATGTAATATTGACCATTTACATCCAAGATCTTACTGGCTTCCGACAGCAATGATGGTCCCAATTTGTTAGAATGCCATATGTGACAAACATTTTGCACACAATTCAAATAAACATTCAGACAGCCTGGTAAGTCATCTGCATTTAAAGTGAGGCTGCTTTCAAAATATGTTACTGCTGTGCACAGGGATATAGCCATGTATGCACTAGAACCTTCTTCAATGCTGAAACTGCCACAATTGAACTGAGACATTGCAGACATAAGTGCATCTATCACCGTGTTTGTGTTGAAATAGAGGGATTGTGGTTGCTTTGTTTGCGCTGCAATGATATCTGCATCAGTTTGTTCTATCATCCACTCACTTCTTGATGTAGGTACTTCAGTGTTTTCTACTGTCCCCCCCACTTCTTGATGTAGTTATTTCAGTACTATCTTCAATAATCCCCACACTTCTCAATGTAAGTACTTCAGTGTTGTCTTCTATCATCCCTTCACTTCTTGATGTAGGTACTTCAGTGTTGTCTTCTACTGTCCCCTCACTTC
>JAECUM010003042.1:0-110481 GCA_016617855.1 Megalonaias nervosa | reverse complement strand
GTAAATCCGATACATCGTCGCAACTTGCGCACCTGCCGCAACGTTTAATCCTGTGACTCTTTAGGGATAGGAGACAAGAAATGTGTCCTTAGTAATCTAAACTTCCGACACGAATGACAGCTTCTCAGACGACAAAACCATCTTATCTGACAACCACAATAGCGGAAGTAGATTCACGGTCTAGAAAATGGTCTTAGAAGAAAATTTAGTGCCTAAGAGACGAAATTATGACAAACTATCAGAAGCTTTATCCTAGCCACACCACTACAATTACAAAGAAAACTACAGACAAAATATACACAAGTGGATATATATTCATAACAACTAACAATGGACATACTTAGAAATAGAATAGGTTACTAACAACAGCGGAAAAGTAAATGCAGTTTGCAGTGTATTAATAATAGCAAAATGAAAGACAATTTATTCTATATATAGTTTGAAGAATATTTTGTGCACCTTTTTATATCAACATCCAAGTTATAAGCATTGTAATTAGGATTAATTATGCCCATATCAATATAAGCATAATATATGTGGTTTGATTTTTTCAGATTAATATAATTTTGAATTAATATCTTGTTATTAGTTTTCTTTTTAAATTATATCACTTCAATATTACTGTACCAATCAATATCAAATTATTTAGCTTCATTTGTAGATACCCTGACAACTTGTACATACCGTAACAGCTTAATGGAGATTGAGGTGGAGAAATTGCTCTTACAAAGAAGAAAATTGTAAATTCTTGCAAAATGTATCAACTGAAAAAAGGAAAGTATCATGACATAACATAATACTTTTCTGTGTCTCCCCCCCCCCTCAATATTTTGTGTAAGATATAAAAAGTCAAATGGCATTCAGTGCTTACTTTCTGTAAATCAGGTGTATTATAAAGTGTATTTATGTGTAGAACTTATATATCTTATTATTCTATGATCACTATTAATCTATTATCACTATTATACTAAATATTGCCTTTCAAGTCGTTCACAGATTATAAACTGTTTCAAAATTGTCTCAATAGCATCAGTCTGAAAATCTTCCACTTTCACTGACAAGGTAATCAAATATCATTTCATCATCATTGTCTTCATTGTCATCACTATCATATTCTATAAGGAAATTTTTCATCAATGGCCTTGTTGTGCAGTTTGAAGACAGCTGTGATAATCTTCAATCTTCACACAGTTTGGGGGCTGGATGGGTAGGTGCCCTCCTGTTTTCTGGAAAAACCTATAAATACAAGAAACAAAGCTATAAATTAATATGAATAAAGATAAAACAAAATTTCACTTGACCTTGTTTAGTCAACATTTATACTTGAAATTCTTATAACTTGTAATTAGAATGTGCATGAAATATTGTGGCAGAAAAAATAAAATGTTTGTTACAATTTAGGTACAATTATTTTAAGATTAATCTCCTGACATAAACCTTTAATAAGATCATTTAGTGGAGTTGTAGGACTCACGGTACTAATGATACTAAAAAATGGAAACCAGTCTAGAAAAGGGTGATGATAAAATAGAATATATATGGGTTTGGCAGTCCAGGATTGGCTTATAAGGAAAGTTAGAATGTAATAACAGCGTATCCATAGGGGTGAAAGACTGAGAGTCAATAATCCCCTTGGTGTCAGAATTGGGGGTCAGGCTGAGTAAAAAACAAACTTTGGTATCAAACCTGGAGATCTAATTAAAAGTTTGAGGGGCCTGAAGCACAAATGAGGGTAAAGGGAAACACTAAGTAAATATTATCTTTTTAGAGCTAATCATAGCTTTAATGAAAAGAAAAAGAGACAATTTAGTGATGTAATTTCAGTGCTTTTACAGACTTGAGTTTGGAAAATGCAATAATGAAATTAGCATAGACTCTTTAGCACAAAATTTAAAATATATGTTTCAAACACATGTAGATCCAAAAACTGCTACAGCCCATATTGTTTCCTCTACACAGAAGCTGTCATCAAGGATGTGTCTGTACTGATAAATATAGGTTTGCTGATGAGTGCTAAAATAACTAATTTATTGAATTTTTAATATCATGGCATTTGCATAGCCTTAACGTGGGAATTGAATTAGTACTATGAGTCCTATAGAGAAAATGAGCCATACAGTCGTTCCACATATGCATGTACAATTAATATTACCATTAATGCAAAATTATGGTTCTATTTGTGGATAACAAGCAAGATGAATGCCTTTTGTAAACTACTGAGTTACTTCAGTGGGATATTAAACTCACTTTCAGATATGTTGCCATGAAAGGAGAGGGGGTGAAGTGTAAATTTTATTATGTTGTAATACTTGCACATGTAGATGATCACCTTGTCCCTTTACTCATTCACTGCATAATATGACAAGACTGGTAATATATTGAAATGGAATTCCGTGATTTCTTTCTGACATGGAGGTGTATTTCATGTATTTCATAACATCAGTTACTAATATAGGTGAATACAATAACCTGTACCTAAATCTTAATTTGCATGCTCCATTTGCCTGCACCACAGTAACTCTAGTTTTGAGTGGACATCATTATACCTCTGTTCTACCACTGACCTTGGTTTGAATATGGGAGTAATTAGCCAAGGTCATTGTGCATACTCTGTATCCCCAACAAGCCACTCATTTCCATGGTCCTCCATGCGTTCACTCAAACCATCAAAAAATAATTCATGCACAGATCTATACTTAAATGTGTGACAACACGAAATAACCTTATCTATAGTACAATGTATATTTTTAGTACATATGAAATTATTTGGTGTTGTCGCAAATTTTAGTAGTTGTTTTTTATGGGGGGTGGGGGGTGATAAAACGTCACACTCATTGGGATAATAAACTGTCAGCGGTCTTCAACTTGCTATTTATTACTTTGATACTTACCATACATCTGTATGCATCGTACTGACATATATTTATGTTTTGCAATACGGGGTAGATGATTTGGTCCTTTGTTGTAAAATTAAATCACTGCATTGAAGAAAGAATATTGGGAGGAGAGACAATACATTGCCAGTCTCAAGACGCACAGTTGTAAAGACTTAATTATATACATCGTTAAATGAAAAGCTAATTAAAAAGCAATTCGGCATGCTTTTTGTATATTACTAATTGTATCTTTTAAATAGTTTTAAGTTCGTATTCTATTTCACACACACACACGATGCATAATAGTATTATTTCAACACCAAAATAATACCCCACTTAACCCCCTGCCAGCTAGCCGATTCTCATTGGGCAAGTAAATGCTATTTTTAACAGGGTATTTACGAGTGGCATATTTAAATTTAAGAGGCAAAATACAAACCTGAATATGTGCGGGCATAAGATGAGATCTCGGTGTTGGTCTCTTATATCATCTCACACCAAATCTGTCAGTTGCAGAAAAATGTCTCTTGGAAAGCGATATCTTGATGTTAAACTGCGAGCATACAAAGTATTCAGGACCACAGGTGCTCGACGCGAGCTATTGATGTTAAGAAACAAAACAATAATCTGAAGGAAAAAAATCATACAGTGTGACAAAAGTACCTCAGATTACCCCCTATGACCCGTTCTGACGTTGGACCCTCTCTATCAGACTATATAAGAGACTATAGTATGATAGAGAGGGTCCAACGTCAGAACGGGTCATACGGGTTAATCTGAGGTATTTTTGTCACACTGTATGATTTTTTTCATTCAGATTATTGTTTCTTTCTTAACATCAAGTTCACGTCGAGCACCTGTGTTCAGGACCTGTGTTCTGTCCCAGAACACACGTTGGCATCGCAAACTTCGTCCGATATTTTTATTTTTATTCAGTCCGAAGATGATAAAAGCGACCATTTTTTTCCTTGCGCAAAACATACGCCAGCTAGGTGCTTACCTTAAGTTACGCGAGTATTTACGTTCATGCGTAGTTTATGGAACATTAGTGAAACGGGTAAATTCTGCTTAAGCAAGGTTGTTTGCGTAACTTACGCCAGACGTACGTTACGCACAGCTTATGCACTTTAGAACTCCTTCACTGGAAAAATGTGTAGTCCCATTCCTAAAACTAGGACTAATAACAATACTTTTTCCTCTATGCATTAATTATTGTTATGTATTATTGTGACACCAATATATATGTCATCAGATTGCTCATTAATTGAGAAATACTTACTATAATAATAAACAAACAAAAATTAAGGCAGTTTATAACCAAGATAATTGTGATTGATGATAATCATGATTGTTTGTGATGTTACAACTAGAACAATTCTCAATGCCTTGACCTTGCCATTTAAAGTTTCTGTGCAGCTATGAGGAATCAAGGAATAGATTAGACTTTCTTTTCCATAAAAAATATTATTTAATTAGCTTAATTCCATTGAAAATCAAAACATTTTCCAAGACACCTGAAGAATAATCAGATGACCATTATCTGTTTGCACATTATGCAATGGCAGATCAAAGTCTATACTGTTTGCAGTTGAACCTGACTTATAAGCAAGTGCATATGGTACATACACCATTTAAACAGTTTTCCTCATTACCTAAGTTTTACTAACGTAACAGCAGTGTGCACTATATGGGGGGGGGGCAGATAACTGTATTATAAGTTACATGGGGTTGTCAATGCCCAGTTATGGAATAGAAGTTAGAAGGAAACTTTCTGTCTAAAGCACTAATACAAAACCTAGGAAAGTTTTTCCACCAATGCAATGTCTTTTTCATACTAAATCACTAACAAACTATTTAATTAATTTACTCCATATTTTCTTTATATGATTCACATCTGGTGGTAAAGCAAAGAAAGCTGAGGAACATAATGTGAAAAAGACTTCATTTGTGGCATCATGCCAGTTATTTTTCTCCTGACCCATACAGTTTCATACCAGATCTCCAAGTGACAAATTCAGACTAACATAAACATAAGGTACTTTACATATGTTAGATAATTACTTAATTTGTCAGAGTGACTCTGACAATAATGATAGAAATGGTACAAGCTTACCTCATGGACCCTAGAGTTGGCACCATACATGTGTTCAGATCCCAACACTTCAATATGGACTTTGCTGAAGTCCTGTAACCCTAACTGGTTAAAGATTTTCCTGCACCTGCACAGTAAAACAAACACAATAATTATAGACTGGTACACACCAACAATGTGATTATTCAAAATTTAATCTGAATCACACATTTTTCACACACTGCACAAGGGACAAATGTGCTGAAACAACATTTGTGTTTGTAAAACATGCATGACCCCATTGCAGTCCTAAATAGTTAAAATATGTAGAAAAAAATTAGAAATTTATTTTTATCACAGCATGTAATTAGGTTTAGATGTATACACAAAAATGCATACCAAATTTAATTTGCTTACTACAAGTTGTTTTTATTTATTTATGCAAACAAAGTTTTTATTCCCCATTCCCAAAGTCTTGCAAATACAAAAAGTGAAAAAATTAAAACACATACAAAACCAAAAAATTGTCATTATGGACTGAAATTTTAATGAAGCCCTCTGCATATAAATGCACACATGCCTACTAAATTTAATTGTATTTACATGCCTACTAAATTTATTTGGCAGATAAATACACATATGCCTACTAAATTTAATTGGCAAATAAATACACATATGTCTACTAAATTTAATTGGCTAATAAATACACATATGCCTACTAAATTTAATTGGCTAATAAATACATATATGCCAACAAAATTTAATTGGCTAATAAATACACATATGCCTAATAAATGTAACTGGCTAATAAATACACATTTGCCTACTAAATTTAATTGGCTAATACACATATGCCTACTAAATTTAACTGGCTAATAAATACACATACGCCTACTAAATTTAATTGGCCAATATACATATGCCTACTAAATTTAATTGGCTAATAATACGAGTGGCTTTTGCTTAATCATACTAACAAGATATTTGTCATAAAAGTCCCTCAAAAATATTGAAAATGTGTCAAACAAACTGAAATACTGGTGTGATGGCCTGAACATCTAATAAGGTCATCATCATATGGATTCAAATATGCCTAACAAACTTCATTTTTCAGGCTGAAGGAGTTTTTCTTTTAATCATGCTAACAATGCTTTTTTTCCAAGTTCAAAAGTTATAAAAATTAATGTGTAAAACATTTGAAAAGCTGTTGTAATACCTAAAAATCTAATCAGTTTGTTTATATTCTATATATGGATACACATATGCTTACCAAATTTAATTCATCTATACTTAAAAAGTTTTGTGCAATTTTTCTAAGAAGCGTTATGACTCTATGGTCTTAAAATAAGTAACAAGAAAAGAGCAAAACCAACAAGTTTTGAATAATTGAAAATATTAATTTATTGTCCTAAAACAGAAATGAAAGAATTGAAAACAACTTACAGTATAGTCAATAATGTTCTGATGTGTTAACAGGACAGAAAAAAAATCACTATGATATAATCCCAAAATGTCTTTAAATGAATTCAGAGTAATTCCAATACAACTACAAATACAAATGTCTTTGAATGAATTCTCAGTAATTCTGTACAGCTATTATATATCTGAATAGTCTTTATATGAATGTTAGAGCACTATAACTCCAAGTAATGATTAAATTAAATTAAATAAATAAATTCCTCTCCATGAATAATTCTTCCAGGACTGAACATACTACTACAAATGCCAAATTCTAAGTATTGATTCTCTTATATAGAATGCTAGCATGCAATCGAGAGAAATGCAATATGAGGCTTTGAAAGAATTAGCTGGTATTTCAAAATCACTTTACAAGTAAACAAGATCAGCCAATTTACACTGACTAATCAGAAATTAGGTTAGCCTTGCCTTTCCAGAATATCTGTCAGATCATGTGATGTTTACTTGTACTTACAGTACCATTCACCTTAAAACCCATGAATGAAACATTTTACACAACAGTCATCTTTATCTTTAAAGTGCAGACTACAATCATCGGATATCAACATTAAAAATGTCATTAACTAAATGCTCCTTGCAAAAACTATTATTATGAAATAACACACATAATATAGGTATACATAATATATATACACAACAGAAGCTTCTTAAGAAACAGACAACATAAATATAAACAAAATCTATCGAGGAGTGTAGGAAATATAAAGAATTCTTTTAACCATAACCTAAACTCAAACCATCTATGTCTATGATCCTGATCACAAGGTAAAAGGGTGAGTAAGTCTGTTGCAGAAAAAATGCCATTGTTTCATGATGATTCACCCCTGTATAAGAAGAATCTACTAATGGTCATCAGAAAAGAAACCACATCCTTAATACTTATACCCCTACTGAAGACATGCTGATCTAAAAGTTCGAGTTCAAAAAATTATAAACATAGGAGAAAAAATTTAAATACTGCAATAATTGCATGAAAATCTAATAAAGTCATCTACATATGCCAACAAACATGTGTACCTGAAGTGGTTTTTGTTTATTTTGTTATTGGTTTTTGTTTATTTTTGTGAAACAAATTGAAATCCAAAGAGTTAAAGCATGTGTAAGAAACTAAAATATCGCTATAATGGCCTGAAAATCTAATCAGATGATCTTATGTATCAACCAAAATATGCCTAACACATATCACTTATCTACCTTAACAGCCTGTTTACCTGTTTGCATTAACAACTTTTTTTGTGTAAAATAAAATCCCAAAAAGTTCATAGGACATGATTTACAGGACAAAATCAAGTTTGATGCTTCTGTCGAAGTTTCTTCCAATACAGCACTGGACTGAATACATTTGTTATGAAAAAAATTGTTTCAATGGTTTTGCAACTTTTTTTATCTTCATCCATATTTGGGGGCATATCATTATCATTTGTCTGATACACAGGAGGATTTGTGTCAAAGTTGTTCAAATTCTGATTAGCAGTTTTTCTATTTTGAGTCATTTATAATACACATTATGAAAGGTTTTCTTATTTTTAGTAACAAGTCATATCTGACAGCAGATTGGCATTAATTGGTACAAACTTAAGAGACATTCAGTCCTGAACGCTTTCTGTAAAATATGGTTGAATTCTGTTAAGTTGTTTTTGAGAAGTCATTCAATTTTCAAGTTTTAGTAATTGGTTCATCCGCAGAAATCTGAAAGCCCTTATTACCAGAATGCTCGCTGTCAAATCTGTTTAATTTCTGCTGATCAGTTTGTGATAAGTTGTCTAAAATTTTTGTTTCTATTCTTAGTAACAGCTGCAATATTTGCTGGTGGATTGTCAACTTCTACATCTGAATGTTTTTTATGCCATGATGCTTTCTATGAAGTTTGGTTCAATTCTGTCTAGTGGTTTGTCAATAAAAGTAATTTAAATGTTTTCTATTTTTAGCAACAGTGGCCATATCTGATGCCTGATCATTATCATCTGAATAAACTGAAAGATTTCTATGACAGGTTACTTTCTGCCAAACTTGGTTAACAAACTTTTGAACAGAAGTCCTTTTACAGTATTTTATACATGATGGTGAATCACACCAGGCTTTTAAGTTTAAAGCTCTCTATGCTATGATGTTTCTGCCAAATCCAGTCAAATTCTGTTGAGTGGTTTTGGGAAGAAGTTGTTTAAGAAATTGTTTTAAGTTTCAGTCATGGTGGCCATATTTGATGGTAGATAGGGATCATTTATATCAACTTGAATAGTCTCATGCCAGAATGACTTCTATCAAGTCTGGTCAAATTCTAGTCATCAGTATTGAAGAAGTTGCTTGAATGTTATTCCATTTTTAGTAACAGCTGCCATATTTGATGAGGATCTCCATCATTTGTATAAATTTGAAATATCTTCAGGCCAGGATGGTTTCTGTGAAGCATCATCAAATTCTTTTCAGTGATTTTGGAACAAGTGTTTGAAACTTTCCCTGTTCTTAGTAACTTTGGTCATATATTACGCCAGATTGCTATCATTTTCTATCCAGTACTTTAGAAGAAGTCTATTTTTAGTAATGGTAACAATATTAAATGTCAGATCAGCATCATATCATATTAACGAGCTTACCATTACATTTATCATATTTATAACATGGACTCTGTATGCCTATAAATAAGCCAACTCCACATTTTATCCCATTTACAAGGTGGACTCCATGGGCCTATCATGGGAACTTACCATTAAATTTATTCCATTGACAAGGTGGATGCCATATACCTAGAAATAAGCCAACCCCACATTTTATCCCATTTACAAGGTGGACTCCATGGACATATCATGGGAGCTTACCATTACGTTTATCCCATTTACAAGGTGGACTCCATAGGCCTATCATGGGAACTTACCATTAAGTTTATTCCATTGACAAGGTGGATGCCATATACCTAGAAATAAGCCAACCCCCACATTTTATCACATTTACAAGGTAGACTCCCTGGGCCAATCATGGGAGAAACAATGTACCTCTTTATGATTTGTTCTGCTGTCTTTTCAGCCTTGGCCTTTGACCTGGGTCCTGCCACTACAGCCACTGCTGTTGCTCGAAAACCATCTGCATAAGTAGCACTAACCTATTATGACAACACGAGTAAGCATTGATTACTCATTCAGATCTAACGCTTGTTTGATATGTTAAATAATTTTTACAAGGAGCAGATAATTCATTTGTGAATGAAGTTTATATTTCTCCAATGAATCTTTAAAATATGAAAATTATAAGATTTACATCACTGCCATCTTCTCCATCATATAGCATTGCCTCTGTCTATTACAATACCAATCTCTATCACAAATAGGGAATGTTATTTGGATTTGTAAATATAGCTCCCTTTCTCACTTGTGAATGAGACCGCTCCAGTGGCCTAGTGGTTAGAGCATCCGCCTTGGATGCAAGAGGTCACAGGTTCGAACCCTGGTCAAGTCATACCAAATCTCAATATCCTGATACCAGTCTGACCAGTCCTAACACTAGCCTCTTAATGCTGAGTGCCAAGTGAGGCAGTTGCTAGTACCATTTTTATAAGTCTCTGGTATGACTCGGCAACCAGGGTTCGAACCCACAAACTCCTGCATCCAAGGCAGATGCTCTAACCATTTAGGCCAACAGAGCAGCCAGGAATAATAAGTCAAGAGAAAGATATATCCACAAACTGCACTGAAAACTATCAATTCAAATTTAAGTTGCTGAACTAATATACAATAGCAACATTTTTTTATTAAGAGCAACCTTGATATTTAAGCTAGTGACTCCCAAATCAATAAGTTGCCTTTTTTGTGGGATCAACACACACTTAATTTCTATGAAATGTGTTCACTAGAAACTGTGTGGATACCAAAACAGCTAGCCAGCTGACTGACTGACCATTTGGACTGACAGATGTAATTCACAATACCCTGCAACACTTATTGGTAAACTACTGATAGGGTACAAATAATTACAGACAATCAATAATAACATAAGGTATTACTACACAATTTCATTGGTACATTTATGTTTTTCTCTTGCATGTGGATTCTGTCTTTTCATTACTACAGGGTCTATTGTAGAACCAAAAATTAATGGGGTAAATTCAATGCTCCATTAAAAAAATGTAAGAAATTTCAGAATATAAGAGGAATTTCATGAAAAGATAAAGATAGGACTTTACTATAATGCACAAATTTCATGAATTCAGTTGCTTTTTCCGTGTGACATTTTAGAAATCAGCAGGAATCCTGCAATCATGCATTGTAGTATAGGTCCTGATTTCTGTATTTACCTTGAGTACCCGCTGGGGAATTCTCTCATTATATCTGCTATATTTACCTTGAACTCTCCTGCAGGGGGATTCCCTCTGGCTCCAGATACATACACTAACCCTCCATCATGACCTATTAAGAAGATATAAAAAAAATAATCATAGGCAAGAAAAGATGATGCTTAGTTGATTTACTCATCTACCTTTTTTCTTATAGGGCTTCTGTTTACACAATGTTTAAAGTCTAACATACTTTTCAGGCTGATTGACCCTCCATACAAAATTGCTATTTCAATCTGATGCATTGCTATATTACACTGATTCGCAATATAAATCAACATTTTTAATCACTGTCAGGGGTTGACTGAGGCTTATCACATCCTCTCGGTAACAATGGTCAACAAATGAGTGTAATTAGCAGCAGATTAGCACTCAGGTAGACTGCATGTGTGGATTAACTATACATTTGTTGACTTACAGTAAATCTGGCAATGCTTGGTTCTTCCAAAAATAGACAGTTTTCAATACCCCTACTTCACTGAGGCTATGACATAATAGTTAATATATTCCATGCCATAATTACAGTACACTGAATGAAAAAATGCACATTTATTTTTACTATTAACCTGGATATGCAGGTCAAAATACTTGGCAAAAATGGAAAAAATCCATGTGGATTCGAATGAGAATACAAACACAAAACATACTGAAAAATTATTTGTATTCAACACACACTTTAACTTGTCTACATGTCTGACTATTGCCAAAAGATTGTGAAGTCCAAAAATTCTTCAATGGGCATGATAAAGTGCCCAATCTAAGTTCTCTATCACATTATTCTCATATTATTCTTTACAAATTTGTAATGCAGTGTTGACTTGCCCATTTTCTGATTGGATATTTTGAAGTTTCAAATGACACATCTGTTCTAAGAATTTTCATGCACAAATAAAAGTGTAAAAAGCCTGTTTCGCTTAACATCTGGTGCCATTTTCGTTAAAAGTACAGACTGGTCCACTAACTTGACTATCAGTATAACGAATCTGTGATGCTAAGTTTCAAATTAAAGATGCCAGTCTGTTTTCTTGGAAATGAGTCATCTACAGTTGCTATAAATAGAAAATTAGGAAAGTACATGTAGATCTATGACAGACAAATTAACTCTTATGCTATTCTTATGCAGCAGTCTTTCTTTTTAAAATATTCTAAATTTTTATAAGAAGTGGAATTAAAAAGATAATATAAATGACAAACACAACTTTGTATTGCTTTATTTCCATTTCATATTTTTACAGGAAAAATATAATCCATATACAGGCGAGTGTAAGATGTAATTCTGTGAAAAAAGCACAATGATTATGTGAAAAGTGTAATGGTTGGCACATATGTCTTACTGAGAAGAAAAAAAAGATACCCTTTTTTTCACTACTATAATACTTGTCCCAAGCATGTAGTCATTATAAACAGTAAACAGTCCTGCTTAGAGCCCATTTAAAACTATCCTGGGCCAGTTTATACAGCTGATTATCATGGAGTCAAATAAAGGTAAGGTGGACAGAGATAAGCAACCACCATTCCACTGATTACTTAACTGGTTCAGATTAGTTAGGACAATGTTATGTCAAGTCCTTTCAACAATGCTGTGGGAGAAGAGCCCATTAGGCTAATTTGCACAGATAAAATAAACTAAGTGGAACAACTCAATTTGTTTGAGTTAGGCACAATCAGAGATGTGTTCTGAAATACAGAAGTTATTACCCATCAATGTCTCTAAATGAGAATCTTAAAGCCATCATTATTAAAGATTACTGGCAAGTTTGTGATCAGCAGCAATGTTCCTTTGAAGTCAGATATTACTCCATTTATAAAATGCAAAAGACAATTATTCCTGTAATCAGAAGAGTCTACAAATGTATTTAACTTTTTACGGCAAAATGCAGGTGTGATTTTGAAAAAGATAATCCATCTGCAAATTGAACAAAGCCCAGCAAAACTAAATTTCTGAAATCCTGGAGTATGATATTGTGAATCACAGCAGCAATGGAAGCATTTTATTCACCACATTTTTTTACATTAGTTATTTTGTAGTATTATGACATACATCGACATATCAACACCACCCAGCATGTTTGCCACTTCTTCAGAGCAATACAGATGCAGAAAGATCATTTTATAAGTTGAGAAAAATCAACAAGATCTTTGGGGAAGTTTGAACATTCAATTTCAAATGAGTACCAAGATTAATATAAATCACCTTCGACTCATACCAAACATCTGTGAGAAGTAAAGACTGCATTCAATGCAGAAAATATTCTACTCTACTCTCTCTCTCCATACATATAGATATATATATATATATTTACATGTATAAAATGCCTGCATGGTAGTGTTTATATTAGTGTGGGCATATCTGTGTGCATGTGTGTGGTAATCATGTTGGACATTGCTAAGTCTACCAACTTTTTGGGTTTATAAATATATTAAATGCTTCAAAAAACGTTATTTTACATGAAAAGATAACTTATTCTCAACTAAACAATGTCACTTTTTTAGGCTGCTAGTATTGAACCCCACTCCCACCCCACGGGGCCTCAAAGCACACTTTTTGATCCCCAGAACCCTCCATCACTGTTTGGGATCTAATAAATTAAATAATGAAATAATATTACCATATATATTGGGACACAATAAAATAAATAATAAATACTAATTACCATATCTACCATATATATTGGGACAAACAAAATAAATAATGAAATAATAATTACCATATTTATCATATACATTGGGACACAATAAAATAAATAACGAATAATTACCATATTTACCATATGCATTGGGACAAAATAAATAAATAATGAAATAATGATTACCATATTTATCATATATAATGGGACACAATAAAATAATAATGAAATCATAATTACCATATTTACTATATAATATATATATTGGGACATAATAACATAAATAATTTTTTTCCTGTCCCAGAACTTATGGTGAAAATTCTTTTCACTGAGGTCATGTGCCTAAGACTCAAGAAACGAAATAAATTTGATGAGGACAAATATCACAGGCAGCTGTAGTTAAAGATGGGAAAGATGCATCATGCTAAATTTAGGATATCACATTTTTTTAAAATCAGGCATGGCCCCAGTTGCATTAAACATCTCAAAATTTCTTTCTCAAATTAAGAATTTGTAATATCTTACCCACTGCTTGGTTGCTAACAATAATTAACTCAGGGTACATTCAGCATGCATCAGGAATTAAAAGATGGTCATAAACATCTTGAATTTTCCTTGCCCTATTTTGCCCTACCATCACAAAATTTAGAGTAGGAATTCCTCCAAATCTGAGTCATTTGTGGACTCTTTATGATTATCGGTGTAAAGGTTCCATGTATTAAATTTTAAAACTAAAAAGTGATTTTCCAATATATGTAACTCTGATACAAATATTGATATTGCATTAAGTATCATAATCCCAATAATATAACATCTCAATTTGATGAGAAATGTTAAGAATGGAATGAGTCTAAGCAATGTCCAACTATTCCCTACTACATTATTTTCTCCAGCTTTCCAATAAAAGGTCAAGTTTAAACAGCCTTTTGCAGTTTCAGGCCATCATGCCTATTATTTCATTATTCATGTAGTACTTGCTTATTATATCATTACAATTATGAACCGTTACAATAAGATCCATGAAATTACTGCATTAAATTTATAACAGTAATCTTTAATTATACAAAATTATTGTTACATGCTCATATTTAACATAAGAATTTTTACAGAACAGATAGATTAGATTTGAAATAACAGTACCTACAGATACAGTTGTCCTGCCATGTATGTCTTCTTTTAAACTGCTTCTTAGTTCTTAACAAAATAGAATCTCATTTTTCATTCTGGTCATTTTGAAGCCAACATTTTGTATTCAGGACATAAGCAGTGTGGTTGTTCAATTTTCTTGTACATTCTTTACACGCAATCAGCTGAATATTACTCCCAATACAGTAGTACAAGTCATACAAATCATGCAGGTGTTTAGTACCGACTATTTCAGCAGTGGGTGTTATTTTTTAAAACCTGATTACCTTTAAATCGCAATTATTCACTTTATTTTGATCCTCACACATCTATATTCCTTGTCCAAGAAATATATACGGCAAAATTAATTTTAAAGCATGTGGACATTTTTCAGTGAGTTTAACATGAAAGTGTGATCCAGTACAAACCCAATTGATTGTTGTGATCTGTGATCTCACAATGAATGCTGCGTGTGTTGAAAAAATTCTTACTACCTGTTACTTATTATGCTATGTCTTCTTTTCTTGATCCAGTTTAGTACCTTTCCATCACTGAAAAAGTCCACAGTGATCGATAATTTTTGCTTGAAAGTTTTTTGATTGACATTCAAATTCAAATATCAGGGCTGAACAGACTTTGACTAAAGTATATTAGTATTAAAGTTTAGAACAATATTTAATTTAAGATGAGTAAACATGGCTACAAGACCATGTTGACAATACACATATTGGATGCTGTGGGAAAGATTGTCATGAATTTCATTTTTCCCATAATCTCTAAATTAAAGCTACTTGCATCAGTTAGTATCACCTTTAATGACAAGTGTTCAATCTGAAAAAGTGAGACATTTGTTAATTTTGCAAGATTTACTCACTTGTAATTCCATCAAGCATGAAGTAATCTTGACCAATGAGAAACTTGCTGCAAAGCTCAAGTGATAAAAAAATGCATCTTGATGACATAGAGGACTTTGCCTAATAGTTGGGACAAAGAGCTCAAGATAGCAATAATAAAGATGGAAATGTTTGTAAACATTTTACAAATCGTTGCTGATGCAGATGTGTGCCCTTGCAAGATCTAGTACGAAAAAGGCACAAGAGTGCAACCTGGAGAAAACAATGTAAATGTACTGATGACAAAACAGGTGAACTTTTAACTCTATATTACCTTTGACCTCAGAAATCTTGACGTTGGTGAAGTCGCAGACAACATCTGGCAGGAAATAATGCGATGGGTCTTCGAGCTCATACACAAGCTGTTCACTGACAGTTGCCTTGGAAATAAGTCCCCCAGTCTTTAGAGGTTTATAAAGGATGAAATTCCCATCAGATCCTACCTCAACAATGGGAAATCCTATATTTGCCCTAAAATGAGTACACAGAACCTTACTTATCCAAGCCTTAATCAATTATCCGCAGAGTGCCAATTTTTGTGGATTTTCTGACAGCTTTACAAAAATGAATTGAAAAGCCCCATAGTACATACGTTCATGAAATTAAGTACAGCACTCCCTTGTAATAATGCAGTAGCTTGGGTCTATTACTGCCAACCACATTATGTACTGAACCACATTATACAGGAAGAAGCAATATCTATAAAACAGTGATATACCGAGATTAGCTTAATAAAATGAACTGTGGTATAGCAGAAACTATCAAAATTTGTTACATAATTGTGTTTTGGAGAGGAAATGAAGACGCAAGACAAAGTTTCACCTTGTTTTCTTTCAACCCTTATTGTAACATATTGTGTAATTTTGGTCATAGGGTTCATGGTAGTACCATGTTATATCCAGAACTGGGTTGTAATGATATGCGTTATAATGATGGAGTGCTGTGCTGATAAATATATCCCTTTTTGTATAAAACAACCACAAAAAAATCCAATGTATGAAAATATATGAATTCAAAGCAATCAAACTTTGTTCATCCAAACTAATGTTACACAAATGCTTTAATTGGTGTCCACACTGAGTTTAGATAAACAAGCTCCATCCATAACGTGACCATAGCTGAATAACAATCATTAAGAGCAAAATTTTCAAGTGACTATTAAAGTCATAGATAGCATGTAAAACCTACCCAGACTCGACTCTTGCATGACTTTAATAAAATATTACAAGTAGAGACATAATAATGTAGAAAAGGATAAGAAAGAAAAAGAAATGATAAGAAAGGCTAAATATCATTACATAAACTCTCGATCAAGTCATGAGTCTGCTTCAATGGGAAGGATTTGTTTTATGCTTTGTCATGATGACTTTGTTCAACATGCACTAAAAATACGTCATAATATTCTCAGCTAAAAAAAAAAAAAACCTCTAAAAATAATTAACAAACTCTTGTATCAATAAGTTTGCTGTTTATGTGTTCACAAAACACAAATACCCAACTACAGCACCTATATGCAAAAACTGACCTCAACATAAAACCTGACTAAACGAATGGTGAGCATCCTGCTCATGTAAATATTCCCCTAACTCCACCCCATCTCCATGATGGAAATGAGTTTACAGCATGAAAATGCACTTACTATTTCTGAAAATAAAATAAAGTAAAATGATTGGTTATCTTCTGACAATGAGCAAAGTATGTAAGTTTCACATCAATTCACTAAAATCTGCGAGAGAATCTGCATTAAAAGAAATGTCTGTTATACATGCCATCAAGCTGTAGATCAAAAATGGGCAATAACTCTTACAAAAATAATGAAAGATGTTGATCATGGTACAGTAAAACCTGTCATGACAGACCACCCCTTCTGCCAACAAAAAGCGGTCTCTCAAGACAGGTGGTCTCTCATAGCAGGCTTGTACAAAAAGACCAGTTTCCAAGGTCCAGTTTCAGAACAATTTCAAGAAAAATAACCACAATCACTGTACATATATTCTATTCTTTATTAATATTTCTTGCTAAAATGCATTCATCTAAAAACAAAATTATATAGCAATAAAGATATACTTCTGTCATTAAACATGAAATCACATTTACATTTGAAGATCACATATATTAGCATATGAAATCATTTCTGAATTACATCTTTTTCTTTATAACAACCTAAATTTGTTTTACCGACGTTTAAACTGCTTTTTTTGCGAGTGGTCTACTCTTTTTCACTTCTTTCAGTTACAATAATTATTTTCTCCAGCCTTAAAATTTGTCTCTTTTTAGTTGGAGGTTCGTCCACTGTCATTAAGGTTCTAGGTGTTAAAATTATTAGTGCTCAGTTGTAATATCGAATGTAAAGACAGTTTTGACTGGGCCGTGGGAAAATATGAAAAATCTATACATGTGCATTGCATATCTAACAATTAATGAAATAAAAAGAAACAATTATCTCATCCAGAAACAGAACCATTTCCTTAGGGACAAAAGTTAACAGCTTCATTCAAAGATGACATACTAGGATTAACTCTATAAGCTAAGTCTGTAACCCAGTCGCACCAACTTGAATAGACGACAGCTTTGTGATTGGGCTGTAATCACTTAACATCAGGGGAAAAAACAACAAACATCACAAGTCTTGAACACTATCAATCGAATCCCACAAACGATTCTCTCTTGCTGGTTTAATAGACAATGACCTTATTCACCCCCGGCAATACGGATTAACTCTAAAGACAAACAATATAAACGACCACTACGTCAACTTTGGCACCATAACGGCAATTCGTGACATGTACATTAGCCTGGTTTATGGATTGTAGCACCCATCACCGGTAGCAACAATCCTTTTTTTTTAAATATTCCTTTTATGCTTGTTTTTGATCAGAACAATCGTTATTAATCAAGCGGTCGTTGTAACAACTGATTACATATAGGTCAGTGGTGTCCGTCTGTTCTCGCGATACGGTCATTCACATGGATGTCAGGTTCTGCAATTACGGCCGGGAAGCAGGCTAAGTGCGGGGAATAATTAATCTGGTTCCCTGCTTTGAATGCTCCCTGCATTGCTCACCCTTATACGAATAACGGAGAACAACGCAGAGAGCATACCAAGCAGGGAACCAGACTAGGAAATAATCCACATATACTTTAGTCTGGTTTACAACAGAAACTATAAAACACTATAAGCATAGCTAAAATATTCACACATCGGTAGCCAGCCTATTTTTTAAAAATTATTTTGTTTTTATTTAGAATGGTATGAGCGGTCGTTCTTACAGGGATTAAATAAAGGTCGGTGGAGTTTATCCTCATTTTTGCGATGCGGTTGTTCATAGCAGTGTCAAAATACATATTTTGCCAAGACATCGAGGTCACTGGTCACGTTCAGCAGGTGGTTGCTCAGAGCGTTTATATAATAAAATCGATCTGTGCATTACGATTGTGGTCGGAAATGACAGGCGGTCGCTCATGCAGTTTTTACTGTTTTTACAATAAAACTTGTATTAAAAGAACACTGCTGTGCAAGAACATCTGTCTTGAGAGACCATATTTTTCATGTGCAGATTTATTTATTGTATAGTGTTATGACTGGTCATGACACACCACCTCTCCGAAGAGACCTTGATAGCTTTTTCAGGGGGGCAGAAGGGGAAGTCTTTCATGTCAGGTTCTGCTAAAACAGGTTCATGACAGGCTCAACTAAGTTTCACAGAAGTCCATAAAAAGCTGCAAGACGAGATGAATTCGCAAACTTCTATAATACTTTTAAATCAGCAATAAATCAACCAAAATTAAGAAAGCAATGTGACATGCTGATATCCACATCTTAAAATGATGAGTGTAACATGAGCTAAGTTTTATGGCAATTTAGTAAAAGCTGTGAAACTCCACAAGATTCTGTCATACACTAAATCAGGCTCTAAATTAAAAAAGGCTATATCTCTCAACAAAACTTTCAGTAACACAGTGATTTGTTGATATTCGCATCTTTGGCTGAGGATCATAACATTTCCCAAATTTCATGGCAATCTTCAGACAAGTCATGTTCAGACAATTGTGTCACACACTGCATTCAAAAGGGCAAAAACTTATAAAAATTTAGCAAACTCAGTGATTTGATTTTATGCACATATTCTTGTGATGAATATAATATTTACCACCTTGCATGGCAATAATGATATATCAAACACATCGAAACACATTAAGCTATTAAGATTGTTTCACACACTACATTAGAATACAAGACAAAAAATGCAATAACACTGACAAAAAAGTTTGCAGGAGCAAAGTGATTTGTCAACATTAAGTTTCATGGCAATCAATCAAAGACTGAAACTAGATGTGACTGGTGAGATTATTAGCTGGAGAAAATGATGGATGGCCAAACACGAGGACTACTATACATCAACCCCTGCACAGAGAGACGTAAAACACACAAACATCAGATGAACATAGGTAAAACTATACCACCGTAACACATTTATAGGACAGTAATTTGTACAATATATTTCAACACCTTAGATGATGAGATTATGATGGAACATACAGAGAAAATGGTTATAAACACCTGAGAAACTAGAACAAAAGACGATAGATTCTTGGTCAGAATTCAGTTTAATGTAGGACCTTGAAGTTTACATTTATTTCCTGTCATCTTATCTGCAAAAACCATGATTCATGGAACCAAAAGAAATTCGAGTGCAAAGAATCATAGAACTGAGAAAGAATGGTTATGCACTGAGAAAACTGCAGAAATTATTCACGTAAATTGTTAAACATCATAACAAATTTCTTAAGTATTACCAATTAGTTTGAGGTTCATGAAAATAAATACGGTGAAGAAGTTTATCTGATTTGATTAATATTATAAATTCATCATTATTAGTCCCAATATCAGCTTGAACAGTCAGGGGAAGACTGAATTATTTTAGCTACAAGAAGAAATGTGTTAACGTGTTGGCTTGTACAAAAGTAACAAAGAAAAGGGTGAAGCCAACAAGCTTTGTAAAATTTAACAAAATAATTTATTTCCCTAGAAAACAAGGTAAAAATATGAAAAAGGACTTATGGTTTGTGAATCTAATCCAAAAATTAATCCTAGAATTTAAAATTATAAGTCCTATCAATAAAAAGTTCTAATTGAATGAAAGTTCGAATCCCTATGAAGTTCCACTATGGAAGATGATGACGCCTTCTATGTCCTGTTTGTGTTGTCCTGTCACAGTTCCTTGCTGAATCACTAAAATTGATGTTCCGGCTTTAGAATTCCGAATAATTTCCACTAAATGTCTTTGTCCAAGAATTTTGATGAACACTGGTATTTTCCAGGAATATAAATTATTAAATCCAAAAAATAGAAGAATTTTAAATCAAACTGGCATCAACATTAAAAACACCTTGAGCTCTGAAGGTACAAATTACGACTATTTCCACTACAAAATATCTGTTTTAACCCTTAACTAAAACGCAGTTTAGACTCCGTGATGGGTCACTTGATCACTTAGTCCGAACAACACTGTAAAATAATATGTCAATTAGTATGCAGGCTATTTACAGGTTTGATTGTACTGAATGAATCTTACTGTAAGATTAAATAATAAAAAGTTGTTTACAAAATAGAGCCAACACGCAAGCCAAGAATGACCTTGATTACGACCAATGATTTTCACTCTGTGTTTGCAAATTCTGAATCAAGGTCAGGAACTAAGGTCAGCTAAAAATACAATGCAGCAACACTACTGCGTTTTAAATCAGGCTAAAAAGAAAACTGAATTTTCCCCCAAAAGAGTCAAATCCAGTGAATAAAGTTATCATCACAATAACATGTAATGAAATAAAAATAAAATAAAATTAAAAAAGAATTTAAAACACACAAGTAATTAAATTACATATACGTAACAAATGAGCTAGAATGACACTGTTTCAGCTCTTAAAAAGGAAAAACAATAAACTGGTTTTGAGGTAGAATTGCACGGACTGTTCATTTTATGTTTGAAAAAAGTTGTATTTTCTGATGACACTGGGGTTATCATCAGACAGGGTTTGCATGTATGTTTGGAGAACAAGTGATGAAGTCTGGACTTAGGGGTTCATCATGAATCATCAGAAGCATGCACCTAGATGTCTGATGGAGCCTCTCCAGTGGTCTAAGTGGTTAGAGCTTTCGCCTCAGATATGGGAGATCATGGGTTTGAACCCTGGCCAAGTCATATGCAACATTAAGAGGTTAGTGTTAGGAATGGTGGAACATGATGCTACATGTCTGCTGTATGATGTCCCAGTGCTAGACATCAGTATGAACTGTCCCTCTGCAGACATCGTAGCAACAGGATTAAAATTGTTAAAGCTACTTTAAACACACACACACACACACACACACACACACAAACACACGTCTGAGGAACATGTTAATCTCAAAAGGATATATCACAAAGTACTAAAGGTTTCTGGAAGCTGCAAAACGTTCTACAAAGATTTAAATCCTAATTTGTACATAAACTTTCTTACCTGGGGTGACATAGTCAAAGGTGTTGAAATATATTTGGCCACTTACATTATCTTGGCTATTGGATTATTTTTTACCATGATAATACAGTGTTAAAAGGAGTTCAAAATGTGATTTTCTTAATGTTTCAAACAATGTAAAATGTCATGAAAAAGAAAATGAATACAAAAGGGTTTACTTCTTACCCTTACATGTGATGCTTGTGTGTAAACAAATGAGGGAGAGTGATGTGTCAAACCAAGAGATTAGCAACTTAAGGTCATATAACCATACTACTGACATACTGACCAGTTGTCTATCTTGTCCCAGTCTGTAAATATCCCACCACACACCTGAGGTCCACACTCAACCAGATGACCTGCCAAACTGCATTCCCAAGAAAATTAATTGCCAGTGTATAATGTGCATGCAAATGTCAACAGTACAGACCCAGACCTTCGAATGAATTAAATAGTTTGGCTCCACACTGTCAACAGTATAGACCCAGACCTTCCACTGAATTAAATAGTTTGGCTCCACACTGTCAACAGAATAAACCAAGACCTGCCACTGAATTAAATGGTCTGGCTTCACAATGTCAGTAGCACAGACCCTGAACAGCTACTGAATTAGACAGTTTGGCTCTACACTTGTAACAAACAAAGACCAAGACCTGCATTCATTAAATAGTTTGGGTCTACAATGCTTTCAAAAACAAAATCTGATCTACTGGTGCATTACATAATGGCAGATCTCGGTTGACACACATTATACACCAGGAAGTAGATTGTTTAGCAAAAATGATAAAACAAAAAGAAAACAAATAAACAAACATTGGCACCTAATAATGACTCTTATGATTTTCTAAGTGCAGCCATGATACACTAATGAAAACTTGGGACCAATTGAAATTACCTGAGTATGAAATAATTCATATGTAAACTTTCATGAACCTGAAAAATCTGTACTAAATTAATGTACTATCTGATTCAATATTAATAAATGCAAATTACTCTGTCCTCTTTACTTCCCAAGGCACTTATATCTATTTAAGATATACACTACAATATTATACTATCCAATTAAATTTGTGAACATCTGAGAAACATGATTGCATTCAAATTCCAGAAAATTAAATGACTATGACAGTTTACACATATCTTAAGCACACATATTCTTGAAAATTGTTAGTCACAATTTATCCCTAAAATATCAATGTAATGTAGGGATCATGAAAGCTGTATGGCAACTGTTAGACACTATTCTGTACTGAATAAATACTTTGACACTGCTGAAGACTAAATAGATACATTACTGTGAAAGCAATTATTGTGTGTGAATCGAACAACAGTCATTTAATGAACTTAAAACTATTTTAACTGCATTTTTTTTAATTCTGTTGATCACAAGTAGTATTAATTACTCGACTGAGCAAAGAAAACACAGGTACACATTATTAATACTGAATATATTTCCTACATATAAACTAAATGCCACATGAACTATGCATTTTAATTAGGTCCAGCTAAAGTGATACTGTATAATGTGTGAAGGAACAACTGCAGTCTTATTTACAGATGCAGTGGAACTGAGCTTGCTTGTTTGTACATGCGTGCAAATGGATGTCAGCATCTTCTACAGTTCAGATCTATACATTCTTGCTCAGTCACAGTCACTAATAGCATACTAAATCAACCTAATTAATTAATTAATTAGTTAGGAATTAAAGCTCTTTGCTTGAAAATGTGTGGAAGTAAATGTCAGTATAATCTTCTATCAAGATATATACCTCATCATGGTATCATGTCTTCTTTGTGCTTTTTTCAAATGACTAATCCACAAAATCATGTGCTCACAAGTATCTATCTTTTTACCAAAAAATGAAGTTTGATACCCACTAATTTAAAGTGATTTCACAGTACTTCAAAATCGCTTAAATGATCCAGAACAAGGTGCCACTAAAGTATTTGACAAAGGACTTCAATATGGTTTAAATGACCCAGAATAATATGCCACTATCATATGCGAAAAAGGATTTGATAGCATTTAAAATTTTAATATGTGATTAGTAAAGTATGTTCTATGAATGGACCATGCAGTACAATTTGTTTTCAATTACAGACAGTGACCTGCAAGGTCAGTGCTCATGGTTTGATGTTGTTTCCCAAGGTAACAATAACCAAAGAAACTGGTAATCGTTTAGATCAAATCTAAAAAGTGTAGCTGTTCAGATTTTCTTTAAACTTGAGTTAGATGAAAAATAAAAATGTAGCCATTCAGATATTCTTTTAACCTGACCCTAGATGAAATGCACAAAGTTTAGCTATTCAGAGTTTCTTTTAACTTGATCTAGATCAAATGTAACAACATAGCCCATCAGGTTTTCTTTTTAACTTGATCTAGATCAAATGTAACAACATAGCCAATCAGATTTTCTTTTCACTTGATCTAGAGAAAGACAAGATAAGATACTGAAATCGCCACAAAAGTCTAGGCATAAGAACAGTAAGAACAGGGCTAAAACACTGAATTGGCTACTTTTGAAACAGTTTTGCTAATTCACGAACTGGACAGGAAATTTGAAACTTTATGAAACAGAGCACCTTTCAATAGGTGCAAAGTAAATCTGACATAAAACAATTACCAATTACACTGATAGAGGACTTTATTCTGGATCATATGTGATGAAAAAGTTGCCGATGTTGTCAGTGTTGCTGCACACATTAGAATGCAACTTGGCTGCAGTTATATTTGCTGTTGTATTTGCACACCCTCCCACTTGTACCCCATTATGAATTTAAAAATGAAAAGCCTCAAGGATATTAAAAAATGACAAAACTTATTCATTTCATTCATTGATTTATAATTTCTAACCAGATTATTGGCAAGGGGTCCCTAACACTGTTGAATTATTGGTGTCTCAACACAAACAGAAGCTCCTGATGTAACAACCAGTCTGCTTGCCATTCATTTCTTGTTTCTCTAATAGTCTATTTCTGCATAAACTGTGTCATCTGCGTCCAATATTTGCAATGTCTAGGTATAATATTTCTAACACAAATTTAACAAATAAATAGGAGGAACTCTTGTACGCATGTGTCCAAAGAGATGTGAATCCATAATTTACTCAAAGAGATGTGAATCCATAATTTACTCAAATATTGAGATTTTCAAGATTGAACTACATCACATCTATTTTCTTGAAAACATTGACTGGCCCAAGCAAATATGGCGACCGTGTGGCTAAAAAAATCCCCATTTGATTCGAAATGCCAACAAATTGACCGTGTTGGGACCCCCTGGCAACAAACAGGTTAGAATTTATAAATCATTAATGAAATGACTAAGTTTTGTGCATTTGTTATATCCTTGATGACTTCTGTTTTTAAAATTGGTAGGGGGTACAAACAAACAGGATGGTGTGAGAATAATATTGACTGCAAGTTGGGGTTTTTTTTCTTCTACATGCAGACTTTTTCAGCTAACTATTTGTCACTTAATAGCCATTGTTCCTGAGGTCTATCTGGAAAAACTAAACATTTCTTTCAGAATGTTCAAAACACCTGAAATTCATCAAAATAGCATTATGTATTGGAATAGATGTTCGTACATTTACATTACTAATACATTACTAATGGGTAATACCTAAGTGTTCCTCGACGCAAATGAGGATTTATTTAGTGCCATATAAAAAAAATTCATAATAGCCACTGAGAGATTTTGTTTAATTTATTTTCTTCTAAGATGAACTTGAAATATAACTGAGAAAGAAAGCCATGAGAAGAAGAATGTCTGATCACCTCAATCAGCCATATCTATTAGAAACATAAAATTAACATAATTTTGTAGTGACTTGATCTTTGATCTAGCAATCACAAACTCAATAGTTAACTGTTCTTCCTCAAGGGTAATGCAACAGAAGTTACTATGAAGTTGGTAAAAACTGGCGTCGAAATACTGAGGAAAGTTAATTTAACATGTAGAACTCCAAATGACAATTTTAGATTCAGTGACCTTGTCCTTTGACCACTCAATTGGGAGATGATTCCCATGTGCAGACTTCCAGATTTGATAAAAATGTGATCCATTAAACTTTACTTATCAAGCAGAAACTAAATAAATTACAATGTTAACTCCAGTGACCTTGACCTTTCTTGGGCTCCGAATCAACAGGGAGCTGCCCATGTGGAAGTGCAGTATACCTTCAAAGATTGATCATGCAGGAAAATCATTTTCAGCTCCAGTGACCTTGACCTACCAACCCTAAAATCAATCAACTTCCTCTTCTACCCATGGGAGAGGCACAAATGTGGTTTGAGAAAAAAAAAACAACCCAGAATTATGTTGCAGAAATTGATTCATCTATGGAAGGATGGATGGACCAACAGATGGAACAAACAACTGTACAGATGGATGGTCAGATGGAGAGGGAGATATCAATGTAGCTACCGGTATATCCATACACACACAACCACACACCGAAACATTTAGTCATAGGGATATAAATGACTAGTTGGAATTTTACAGAATATGAAAAAGCAATAATCTGTTATGCTCACCTTGCACTAGCAAGTTTATCAAAATCATCCATCTTCCAATGAAACTGAAAGTAAAATTGAATGATACAGTGAAGTACAAATCTCTCAGCTGAAGGCTTGGACAACTGTAGCCAGGACTGAAACTTTGCTAAGACCTACATATTTCAATATTGCTTTTATATTCTATACTCTAACTTTTCTAACGGTCAATTATTGGTTTACTCAGTTTTAAAATGACATTCCAGGTTAAAAGCACAAATTAAACGCGCACCTTGCTGGGACTGATGATCTACAACCCAAAAATGGAATGTCCAGAAATCCAAGACAATTTCTTCTTTTCAAGTACTGAGTGCTGAAACCATTTCTGATATTCTTGACCAATAAAACAAGATTTTCAAGAAGGATATCATGGTGGCTACGTTGGCTGTAAGATCGCTACCATTTTCATTTCAGATGACATAGGCACCATTAGAAGTCTTAATGTGTGGATAATACATAACAGGCCTTCAACAGGCCTTCCTATAAGCTCTTCTGGTATATAACTAAAAATACAATAATGACAATCATTGGTGAAATCCTTAACTTTTGTTTTGCACTTAAAATTAAAATCTTAGAAATATATAAAACAAATTGTGAGGATTTTAAGTGATGTCAAAACCAAAATATGTCACTGAACATAATTGTATGTAATACCAAGTGAATCTACATGACTTCCTTATATATATATATATATATATATATATATATATATATATATATATATATATATATATATATATATATACACATGTGTATATAGAATGTACGCTGTAACAATGATATACCACAAGATGTATAAATTTTTCATTAAAAGGAATACATATATCTGCCATTTGAACCGCGTTAGATTGATGAGAGGCAAATTGTGCATTGACTTGGTGAATAAACTCACATCCTTGCTGAGTGTGTCCACTACAAAATGTAGTTGTCTTTTTTGTGCCTATTCACAATCACCTTTTCATATTGATATGTTGATTGTTTTCATTTTTGATTTTCTATTTTTATTCACATTGATTAAATCAATATAGCTACACTTATGATTTATACATGAAAGATGGTTTTAATGAAGAAAGTAGAACACTAAGCCTACAGGCACATATATTCTTGAATACTGAATGCTCATCAATGCACTGATGTACAGGCACAAGGAAATTAGCGTGGAATACAATCTAAGCGAAACAACGAACCAACAAGAGGTAATTAAAATATTTTAATATATTTAATGTTGACCTAATTCATTATTTTGCTTTAATTAACATTACTACTGACCATAAAAATTTGTTTTTCTCTCTCTCTCTCTTCCTTTGGTCAGTTTGACTTAACATTTACCATCATTCTTCATAGGTCCAGAGACATTGTGGTATTACACAAGCGAAATCCACTATTCTCGTCTTTTCATGGATTTTCACCCTTATCTTGATACGATGGTCAACGAGGGGGCAGGGGACCTTTGGATATTTTCATATTTAATTAATAATAATCAATTTTTAGAACTTTATAATAGGTTTAAGAAACAACAACAACATCAACAAAGCCTTAAATACATTACATACGTGTGCCCCGTAACCAAGACATTTACGTTACTGTTTCGACTGGCAATTGCAACTTTGTATCATTGATAATATAAACACTTTAGATACGTTCCAAGGGAAGTGTAAACATACCGTTATGAAGAACGATATTGTAGGTTACTTGGTGCAATTTCAGTTTCAATGTTTTTTATCCAGCCCAATTTCTTTTTCTCTCTCATTTCAGATTTCTGCATATTTTGTCCCTTCGACATGAGAGGGGTGGGGGAAACGGAAAAAGAAAGGATTGCGATTAAACTGTGTACGATGTTAAATTCATTTAGAAAATAGGGATTATTATTACTTTTTATCATTATTTTCATACGTCACTAATGATTAATGAGTGGAAATTCATCATTGAACTATAGGAATAGACCCTACAGCACACAGTTCCAAGAATGTTTATGTATGCGTATTATTGCGCCATGGGCGGATCACAATTTGATCTACCAATAGTTTTGGTGTATCAAATTGCTTTATACCGACACTTGAAAAGCCATGTTATTTTTAATGTATGTGGTATATATATATATATATATATATATATATATATATATATATATATATATATATATAAGAACAGTGCAAAGTTATCACTATTAACTGTCACTAATAATTGGATTTTAAGCTAAGATATTCATCTCCACTGGCCAATAGGGAAATTACTGGAAATTAAATAATGATGAACATACATATGTGAAAAAACTGATGAATTAAAGTTCAAGTGATACCTACCATCTGTGGTGTAGTGCTAAATAAAGAAGTGAGAGAAAGCAATAAAAAAAGTGAGGACGCATGTTTACTCAGATGTGGGGAAACAATGGCGAGTGCAAAAAAAGGAAACACACAAAAAAGTAAGGGAACACCATTCCCATGTGTACCCACAGCACTACACCCCTGGTTATCACTGAGAAGAAAATGAAACAGGTATCCGGTAATTTCTTAGTTACAACACAAGCATTCATAGTTACCATCCAATCAATCTATCAATTAAGCTTCCATGACACATTATCATCAATTATGCTTCTATGACTCGTTATCATCCAATCAACGTATCAATTATGCTCATCCAATTCATTACCATCCAATTAATCAATTAAGCTCCTCTGACTTGCTACCATCCAATCAATCTATCAGTTATGTTCATCCAATTCATTAACATCTAATTAATCTGTCAATTATATTCCACTGCCTTGTTATATATACAATGCACTGCTGTTATATGCTCTTGGTTATCTGGCATTACATACTAAGGGAGGCAACTCATGAAATCCAATAGATATCACTAGGACAAATCTGCTCGATACACCAAGGTTTAGATAGGGTTAACATATTGGAACCAAGGATAGTGAGGATGACTTGTTACCATCCAATTTATCAATTAAGTTCCTCTGTCTCATTAGCATCCAATCAATCTATCGGTTATGTACATCCAATTAAATACTATCTAATTAATCTATCAATTATATTCCCCTGGTTTATTACCATCCAATTAATCTATCAATTATGCTTATCCAATTCATTACCGTCCAATACCCTGGCCAAGTCATGCCAAAGACTTATAACAATGGTACAGTACTAGCATATGCCTTGCCTGGCACTCAGCATTATGAGGTTAGTGTTAGGAATGGTCAGGCTGGTGTCAGTATAAAAATGTGACTCTAGTAGGTGGGACATGATGCTACTGGTCTGCAGCATGATACCCCAGTGCTAGACATCACAATAAACTGCCACACTGCAGACATCATAGTGATATGACTGAAAAGTTTTTAAAGTTACATTAAAAATCCAAATCACACACACTCACAAACACCATCTAATTAATCTATCAATTATGTTCCTCTGATTCATTACCATCCAATTAACTAATCAATTATGCTCATCCAATTCATTACTATCCAATTAATCTATCAATTATTGTTCTTCTGATTCATTACCATCCAATCAATCTATCAATTATTGTTCCTCTGATTCATTACCATCCAGTTAATCCATCAGTTATGTTCCTCTGCCTCATTACCATACTTAACAACTTCATTATAGCTCAAGAGGTTATTTTTGTAAATTTTTGACATCTATTTCATAAATGTTGAAAGCATGCTGAACATTTTACTAAAATCTGATGAATTAAATGAATTTGCATGTTACATAGCATGAAACCACCAGCATATATGTATCAGAGATTCAGCCATTGGACTCTGACAAGCAATCATTATTTGATATTTATGTGGTAGGACACAACATATTTAGTTAGCAGGCAACTGATATAGCAAATGAACAATAGTTGATTTTAAATCAGGAGTCCACTCAGATCACTAATGAACAGTAGTTGGTTTTAAATCAGGAGTCCACTCAGATCACAATGGGCAAGAGTTGATTTTAAATCAGAGTCCACTCAGATCATAATGGGCAGTCGTTGATTTTAAATCAGTAGTCCACTCAGATCACAATGGGCAGTACTTGATTTTAAATCAGGAGTCCACTCAGACCGCAAATGAGCAGTAGTTGATTTTAAATTGGCAGTCCACTAAGATAATAATGGGCAATAGTTGATTTTAAATCAGAGTTCACTAAGATCACAAATGGGCAGTACTTGATTTTAAATCAGCAGTCCACTCAGATCACAATGGGCAATACTTGATTTTAAATCAGGAGTCCACTCAGACCACAAACGAGCAGTACTTGGTTTTAAATCAGTAGTCCAGTCAGATTACAAATGGGCAGTAGTTGATTTTTGGGCAATAGTTGATTTTAAATCAGCAGTCCACTCAGATCACAATGAGCAGTACTTGATTTTAAATCAGTAGTCCACTCAGATCACAATGGGCAGTACTTGATTTTAAATCAGGAGTCCACTCAGATCACAAATGAGCAGTAGTTGCTTTTAAATCAGTAGTCCACTCAGATCACAAATGAGCAGTAGTTGATTTTAAATCATAAGTCCACTCAGACCACAAATGAGCAGTACTTGATTTTAAATCAGTAGTCCACTCAGATCACAAATGGGCAGTAGTTGAATTTAAATCAGCAGTCCAATTAGATCCCAACGAGCAGTATTTGATTTTAAATTAGGAGTCCACTCAGATCACAGTGCACAGTACTTGATTTTAAATCAGAGTTCACTCAGATTACAAATGGGCAGTAGTTGATTTTCAGGCAGTAGTTGATTTTAAATCAGCAGTCCACTCAGATCACAATGGGCAGTACTTGATTTTAAATCAGCAGTCCACTCAGACCGCAAATGAGCAGTAGTTGATTTTAAATCAGTAGTCCACTCAGATCACAATGTGCAGTACTTGATTTTAAATCAGCAGTCCACTCAGATTACAATGGGCAGTACTTGATTTTAAATGAGGCATCCACTCAGATCACAATGAGCAATAGTTGATTTTAAATCAGTAGTCCACTCAGACCACAAATGGGTAGTAGTTGATTTTCGGGCAGTAGTTGATTTTAAATCAGGAGTTCACTCAGATCACAATGGGCAGTACTTGATTTAAATGGGTCAATATATAGTGGCATTAAAGTATTAAACGGTCTTGTTTGAAAATTCAGGGACCATATAGAATTCTAAGAAAAGCAGTATTGTCCCATGCATTTTGTTTTTATCTTTCATTCATTCTGACCCATAATCCCAAAACAGCTCCTGTCCCTGCCCCATGGGAACAGATCAAAGTTTCTAATTCAAGTTAGATGACTGGTCAAAGTGGCCATTAAAAATCCCCATGTTTTTCACATTTCACCTCATTTTAAAGAGTCTCTCTCTCTCTCTCTCTCTCTCTCTCTCTCTCACACACACACACACACACACAAACACACACACACACTGTGATCCAGCATCATTATTTTGAATTCATGACATGTTATGTACCTTTCATGACATATTACGATCCCTGAGTAGCGTCTTACAACTCTAGGGTTCAAGCTGTTTAACAGAAAGAAGTGAAACCAGCAATTTAAGTAAAATGAAGTTCTTTATTTCTCTAACAATACAAACTGAAAAATTCAAGAGACACTCACAATATTGTCAATCAAACCCCAAATAATCCTAAATATCCTATCACAAGTCCAAAACTATAGAATGTTCCAAATGAATTCCAATATTTTTAGATGTCCTGATATAAAACAATGATGCAGTCCAGAATGTCTTGGAAAGTGTTCACAAAATCCAAATTAATTTTTTAATCTAAAAGTCAATGAGCACTTTAGTAATACCAATTAATATTTTAAATAAATAATTCCTCTTGAATTATATCTCATGTCAACATCACAACTACAAACTCAGGATGATGTAGAACAAGAATGAATTATTGTTTATCAAATCCCTAATTATACACATTTTCACTTGACCTAGAAGTGAATCATTCCAATGAAAAATTCCAATCTAATTGTAAACATGACTGGATCTATAATGTTTGAACTCAAATGATATATAAACATTCTATTTACAACTTACAACCATGGACAAAGTCAAGCACACAATTAAATATACCTAACAAAGGGTCATTAACAATACCCCTCTTTCACAGTTACCATATGGACAAGTAAACAACCTGTAGCACATATGACATGTAAACAACCTGTAGCAAAGTCCCATAGAGAGATGGATAGAGTGTCAGACAAACAACTATACAGATTAAAGGTTATTGCATATCCTGAGAAAAAAATATGTAAAAAAAGTATTATGCACCTTTCTATCCATATTTTTAATCACCTTAAAAATATCAGATCAAATCCTAATCCTTAAAGTTTAAGTGTGTGTGTGTGTGTGTGTGTGTGTGTGTGTGTGTGTGTGTGTGTGTGTGTGTGTGTGTGAACAGGCATTCACATTCACATATATGACTAGAAAAGTCCATGTACTTTTTGCAAACAGCTAGGAAATGAATTCATTGGATCTACTTTTAATCTCCCCAGCTGTGACCAGTTTATAGTGCCTAAAGCAATATCAATACCACCAAGGGTGTATAGGAAATACCACAGTGCAAGATGCATCCTTTCAGTAAGAAGCTGTTTATACTTGTGTTGATGGGATAAGTATTTTCAAGTGGATGGAATGATCAGTGGGTCAATTAGTTTACCATATATATGCCAATGTACAACACATGACATAAAAAACTTCACTGATCAGTATAGAAGACCACACAGATAAAGACCCTAAAATTGTCTTTGAAACAAACTTAACTGCTCATTTAACAAGACTAATGTAAGCCGGATATACAATTTTGCAAATATAAATGGGATATTGATGGCATTGATTCACTGCCAAAATCACACCAAAATATCCAATATTACATTCTGTTATTCTGTCAGTGTGAAAATCACAGATTACCTTCCTTTACTGATGTTGTATGTATACAAGCTCCACAACCTAACTCTAAACTGACTTGGCCTGAAACACAAGTAACAATCATAGTTTCTTCACAGTCAAGTAATAAGGATGAAATAAACTGACCCTACAATTTAATTTACTTCTATTGTAGATTGTTTTGCATCACCAAGAGCAAGAACAATAATAAGCCCAGTGGGCACAAATTGTAAATGTGATGAAAAGTGGCAAGTGGGCTTATTATTGAATAAATCTATACTTTATGGGTTTTTTTAAAAAAACTGCTTAAATTTTAAAAGGTTGGGGATGGGATTATGATAAGTATATGCTTATCATTTGAGAAATATGGTACTTAGCATCGTCATGACCAGTAGATATTTAACATCATCAACATAACAAAGACCTCCCAAACACTGACCATCCTAAAAGATGGTGTAGGGCTATTGATAAAGCATATACTTATCACTGGAGAAAAATGGTACTTAGCATCAGCTTGACTAGTAGGTAATTAAACATCATCATCAGGAAGGCCTCCTAAATAGAGACCTTCCTAAAAGATGGGGTAGGGCTATTGATAAAGCATGTCACTGAAGAAATATGATACTTAGAATCATCATGATTACTTTATGTACTTACTAATAAGTTGAGTCCAAATACAAACAACATGATCTTCCACTGCATAATGCACTGGCAATCATGGTCTATATTATTTGTTCTACTGATTATTTTCTAACAAGCTAAATAGATCCAGATTTTCCTCTGCATTAAGCATCAGCAGATCTGTGTCTATCCAGTTGGACTTGACTTATAAGCAAGTACGTATGGTAGTAGGTATCTGGCATCATTATCATCATCATCAGGAGGTCATCCCAAATATTCACCTTCCTAAAATGTGGGGATTGTCATCATCATCATAAGGTCATCCCAAATACTGACCTTCCTAAAATGTGGGGATGTGGGGATAAAGAATCATTGGAGAAATATGTTACTATGCATTATCATCATCATCATCATCATCATCATCATCATCATCATGAGGACATTTCAAGTACTGACATTCCTACAAGCAGTCCAACATTTTTTTTTTTTGCTTTCTCACAATTGAAACATAATCTCTTCTCTGAGCTCCTCTACCTGACTCTTGATTCAAGATGACAGCATACCATATCTGCTCCAGTACTGTATAATATGCACCAATATGCTAACATCATTGTCAAATAGCTGCCATTACATAATGCATTGGAAGATCAGGTTCAACTTTGTTCTTTCTCTAATGATTTCAAGAAAACTGCATAGACCCTAATCTTAGTTCTCATTCAGTTAAATAGTTTTGTTTTGGAGTACATTGGTTTCTTTTGTAATTGTTGTTTCAGAAAATAATAATGATAATAATAATAATAATAATAATAATAAGTACATTCAGTCACAGACATGCATATCACCACATATTTCAGGCATGTTATACAAAACATGTTAGTTTTCTTAAACAGCAAATAACATATATTCCCTCTGGAGCAATGAAAGATCAAAATGTTTCATATACACCAGTAACTGTTGAGCAGTAATATTTTAAAGGGTTGTTTAAACACCAATAAATAAGCTGAATGCTCAAAATTTCAATAAAGTTTCTGAAAATGTCCTCAAAAAAGGGCCAGAGGAAAAAAGTAAAATCTTAATAGACATTTACACCTACCATATAGCTAGCCTACAAAACTTTTATAGTGTGTGTGTGTGTGTGTCTGTGTCTGTGTGTGTGTCTGTGTGTGTGTGTGTGTGTGTGTGTGTGTGATTTAGATTTTTAATGTAGCTTTAACAATTTTTCAGTCATATCGCTACGATGTCTGCAGTGTGACAGTATATCGTGATGTTTAGCACTGAGGCATCATGCAGCAGACATGTAGCATGATGTCCCACCCAGTCACATTATTCTGACACCAGGCCAACCAGTCCTAACACTAACCTCTTAATGCTGAGCGCCATGCGAGGCAGCTGTTAGTACCATTTTTGAAAGTCTTTGGTATGACTCGGCTGGCTCTCTACCACTAGGCCACTGGAGCAGTCAAAGCTTTTATAAACATTTTCAAGTGTTGTGGAAGAAGCAATAATGAACACAATTCCAAAAATATCCCATTTCTCAAAATATTTTCAAGAAATGTCCCAAAAATGTGCCAAAGGAAAAAAAGTAAAACCTTATTGCATACCTACATGAACAACATATGTAGACTAAAAGGCTGCATTAAAATCTTGAGCAGTGTGGGAGAAAAGCAAAAACAAACTTTGTCATGGGTGGAAAGACTGATGGATGGACAAATAGATGAATAGATAGACCTACTGACACATGGAGGCAATGAAAATATCCCTGCTTTTGCTAAAGTACAGGGATAAAACAATTCTTCAAACAGTTTAGGAGAAGCAATGACAAGTTTAATCACTATATTCACCTTTTTGTAAAAACAATTTTTTAAAAGTAATTTCTCCAAAATGGGCCCAAGTAAACTGTATTGCATGTCTACATCAATTACATTATCTAGCCTGCAAAAACTTTCAACAAAATTCTCCAAATGACATATGAGAAGTGATGATGAACTGAATTCCCCAAATTCCCCATTTATGATGGTTTTTTCATGGAATGTTCCCATACTGGGCCAGGGAAAAAAAGGAAAACCTTATTGTGCATCTATACTGAGCACTTATCTTGTCTACAAAGTTTCATTTAAAAAAAAAAGATCTCCATCCAGAGTATAAGGAGAAGCAATTATGAACTGAACTCCCAAATTTTTGACAATTTTCAAGACAATTTCCCCAAAAATTAAAACAAAGGAAAAAGGTGAAACCTTATCGCACATCTACACCAACCATATATCTAGCTCGCAAAGTTTTCATACAGTCCTGCAACCAATGTTGGAGGACAAATGATGATGAACTTTATTTCCAAAATATCTCTTTTCTGAAAATATTTAAAGAAATGTCCCCCCAAAACGGGTGCAGGAAAAAAAAAGTATAAGCTTATTATACATGTACCCTGATCATATATCTAGCCTACAAAGTTTCCATGACATTATCAATCCAGTATAGAAGTGATAATGAACAGATTTCTCAAAATATTTCACTTTTTGCCAATTTTTCAAGAAATTTTTGCCTACTAATGGGCTTGAAGAAGAAAGTAAAACTTTACTGCAGCTCTGTACTAACCACATATCTAGTCAACACAATTTTATTCCAATTCTCCAAGCAGTGTGGGAAGAAAAGAATTAACAAGCTTTGTCACACATGAATTGACAGAAGCAGAGATGGTCCTACATACAGATGAACAAACTGATGCATGGATGCAATGAGAATATACCTGTTTTTCACAGAATATTATCACTATTATCATTACTAAACAAAACTTGAAATATTTTTATGGACAATGAATGCCCCACCTCTGTGACAATTCCTGAAATGACCAAATGCAAAACATAACAAAAGTGTGGTGGAAGGATGGATGGATGCATGGATGTATGAACACACTAAATGACCCTGTCACTGTCCTGGTGGGGCATAACAGCTATTTCCTTTATCGCCTGTTACATCAAACTAGTCTTATCTCATAATGCTGTATCTGAGTTTATTACAAAATCTTTCTTAATTTACCATATCCTTCCCAAACAGAATTCTACACCTACTGTAACATGTTCCTCCCAGCAAATCCTTAGTTCAGACTTGGTGTAATCAACACATACATGTATACCGGTATACTGGCCATCCCAAGCATAAACTTCCGACTGATATTAAAGTGATTTTTACTTTTGATTATTAAATACCTATGTATTGCAGCAGCTGTGTTGTACTTAAATTTTCTTTTATATCCGTCTTTTGGATGGGCAGGGTGGGCATGGCTGGAGAATCACGACATAATAATTTTCATTGGTGCTGGTGTCAAGTGTGATATATAAACAGCAATATAAGCATGAGATGGTTCACAGCAAGTACTTTATAACCTCATTCAGCAAATACCATATTTACTCGTATTTAATGATTCTCCAACTGCAAGCACCACAGACTAAACTATACTACCCATAATGCAGATCAGGGTATATGTGGTTTATTTTAAGATTTTAAATGAACGGTGTAGATCAGGCCCAATAATCATAAAAATCTATGAGCACAACGACTGAACTCAAACTCCAAATCATATTAAGAGTCACTCAATATAGTTACAATCTGGTTTGTCAGTAGAAATACAAAGAACATTATCATTCCCTAACTTTCATGATTCTAATGTCACTCTGAATAAAAGTTAACAAAACTGAGCACCAATTTTATTTTCATGCTCAGGCAGTTTTGTTAATGTAGGACCATGCCCTGTTGTCATGAAACTGTCTGAGCAAACAAAATGAACTCAGACTAAGAATTTCCAAATGTAAAATCATACTCAGAACTACTCAAGTAAAATTAGACATGCTCAATCCTGGCATTATGCCATGTGCTGGAAGATTGTGCCTGGCATCATGCCATGTGCTGGTAGATCATGCCTTACATCATGCCAGTGCTGGTAGTTCAGGCCTGGCATCATGCCATGTGCTGGTAAATCAGTCCTGGCATCATGGTATGTGCTGGTAGATCAGGCCTGACATCATGCCATGTGCTGGTTGAGCAGGTCTGGCATCATGCTATGCAATAGTTGAGCAGGCCTGGCATCATACCATGTGCTGGTAAATCAGCCTGGTATCATGCTATGTGCTGGAAGATCAGACCTGGTATCATGAATATGATGGTAGATCACACCTGGTATCATGCCTTATGCTGGTAGATCAGGCCTGGCATCATGTCATGTGCTGGCTAAGCAGGTCTGGCATCATGCCATGTGCTGGAATATCATGTCTGGCATCATGCCATGTGCTGGTTAAGCAGGCCTGGCATCATGCCATATGGTAGTTGAGCACACCTGGCATCATGCCATGTGCTGGTAGATCAGGCCTGGCATCAAGTTATGTGCTGGAAGATCAGCCCTGGTTTCATGCTACATGTTGGTAGATCAGCCTTGCATCATGCTATGTGCTGGTAGATCAGGCCTGAAAATCATAAAACAATGTAGCTTGAGTTTAAGTATGAGATTTTGTTTCAACCAATCACAAAAGATTTTACATTTGAAAGGTAATTTTTAACTGATTATGGAAGCTCAAACTCAAGCTCAGTTTTATTATCTCCTGGCCAGATCTGGATCTAAACTAACCATAGCTATGCTCAGATCTAGATCTGCAGTAGCTGTTCCCGGATCTTAGTCTACACAAGCTATATCCAGATCAGGATCTACCCTACCTGTGTCCAGATCTGGGTCTATGGAAGCTATTCCCATATCTGGGTCTAACTGTTCCTAGATCTGGGCCTAACCCAATGTTCCCAGATCTGGGTCAATACTAGCTGTTCTCTGATCTTGGCCCATACTATCTGTTCTCAGATCTGGGTCTATAATATCTGTTCTCAAATCTAGGTCTACGCTAACTGTTTACATATCCAAGTCTACACTAACTGCTTCCATATCTGAGTTGACACTATCTGTTCTCAGATCTGGGTCTAAACAAGCTGTTTCCAGATCTGGGTCTGTACCGGTTGTTCTGAGATCTGGATCTCCCCTAATTTTTCCCAGATTTTGGTCTACACTAGCTGTATCCAGAAATAACAGTTTCCAGATGTAGACCTAAACCAAATGTTTCAATACTGTTCCCAGCTGACTGTGCTTTATATAAAGGCAAATACGGTAAAAAAGTGGCACAATTACTGTCAATCCTCTTCACTTAATGACACATCATATGTACTACCACAAGTATTTGCATTCTTACCAACAAGACTTAAATTTCCTTTCATTATGCTGACAGACACCATAACATATACGGAAACAGTATATTCATTGGATTTAAGGGCACAAGTCAAATTTAATAATTTTGTGGAATAATTCAATCCATTCAAGGTAAGATTTAAACTGACAAAATAATTATCAATCAATATAAATTAAATTAAATTTTAAACAGATTAACACTGGATTGAAAATAAATATTCTATTCAAATGAATTTATGGAAGGAATGAATTTCTAGTACTTTCTTTCACGAAGACATCTAATTATGCAGAAATGAAATCAATTTCTTTCAAAACCATCAAACAATGTGTTTACATTATCAGTATAAGAATGTTTTGCTTAAAAGTCAATACACTTACCTCAATCAGTTAAACTTAAAATTTATTAAAATAAAAATTTTTACTGTACTTTAAGAAATGTACACATTATTCCATTTAGGTGTTTTTGTTTTCTTCTGTTTAGTCTCTTTAGTTTTGCATATCATAACCTAACAAACTTTTCATTTATTTGCATTCCATTATTGTGGGTTTTTCTTAATGCCAATTTTGTCAACTAAAAAAATAATCCTAAATGAAGTAAAGACTGACAAGTACAACAAATGTTAACCTACAATAACATCATACAGATCATTTCTGAACTACCCTATATACTCGCTTATAAATCCATACCAATTGCAGATGCACAGACCCAGATCTGACATTGCGTAATGCACCACAGATTTGGCTCCATGCAGTTTGTTAAGAGTCATCAATAGAACAAACAACAGAGAACCTGACCTGCTGATGCAATATGCAATGGCAATTCATGGTCTATGTTGTTTGCACTTGGAATCAACCTACAAGCGAGTATATATGGTAAGTAACTGAGCAGTAAGAAATTTCAATGGACTTTACTGCATTTCTTTTCCTCAGCAGTGTCAATTACAGATAAGAGATTTATTTACTTTGCATTCATAATTATTATATTCTGAAAACATAGTTTTATCTACCTTTTCAGACAAATACTGTTGACCAAAAGAAGAAAAGCAAAGAAGTATGACATCCCATTGTACAGAATTTGTATTTGTGTGTGTTCTTTTATTGACAAGAACTGAGTTCCTGAACTCAAAATTCATCTGCCCAACACAACTTTGCAACTGTATCGGTAACATCAGGATTGACTGTAAAGGTAAAGGAATGAAGACCATTCCAAAATTTGCCCCTTCGAATACAACTTTTTACACACTAGACTTCTTTGAGGATCCAAGATTTGTCTATAAAAATCCAAATGACATTTCCACGCTTTATTTTGAATCTTTCAAAAATATCACAGTTGAGCAAATTGATCTGCGATCTGCCAGGCTCACACACATTGACAGCAAAGCATTTGCTGGTGTGGAACAATTTTTAAAAGTGTTGTATATTGAAGGCAATGGAAGACCTGTGGTAGATCTTCCCTTTTTGAAAGGGTTAATGAAATTGGAATGGCTACATTTGGAAAATTTTGGACTGACAGATGTTAGTGAGGACAACCCATGGAAAGAACTTACCAGTTTGAAGCTGATAAGAGTAAAGAGCTGTATCAATCTAACTTCACTAGGAAATAACACTTTTGTAAACATGCCTAACCTAAAAATGGTCTACCTTGAAAATTTACCATCTCTACAAACTGTTCCTACAGCCATTCAAAACTTACAGTCACTGACGCACTTAAGAATTTACAAAACAAGTATTTCTCATTTGGATGAAAATTCTTTCAAAGGTTTGACAAAACTGCAATCTCTTGACTTGTCAAAGAACTATTTGCAGTTTTTTGTGCATACTACATTTACTGACATCCACGAAACATTGGAGTATCTGGACCTAAGTTTAAACAAATTTTCTGCATCAGCATTGTCCGTGTTGACAACTATAAAATGGATGAATCTCAGAACCCTAAACCTTTCACAAAATCCTCTCATAAACCTACCAGAAGGATTCTTCTACAACATGTCCACCTTATGGTTCCTGATTCTAAATCAATGCAACCTGAGCAAAATCCAAAACACAACATTCAAAGGACTGGGAAATCTGATTGCACTGGAAATTTCCATGAATGAGATAGTAGATGTAGAGGTAGGTTCTTTTCTTCCCACTCCCAATCTCACCCATCTAGACCTTCATGATCAATATCAGGTGCCCTCCTGTCATTTGTTACATTCAAAAGGTCACCCTCCATTAAATCTGCCACATGAAGCCTTCTGGCATCTCAGATTCTATCTTACTCATCTGGACTTGGGTTACAATCTCTTGAATCTGACAGATACTTTTGAGCTGATTAGAAGCCTATCAAATCTTAAGGCTTTAGGTCTGAAATGCATAGGACTTGAGGAGATACCTTCCTATCTGTTCAGCAACCATTCCAATCTACAAATTTTATACCTGGATGATAACAACCTAAACAAACTGAGTCCACAGACTCTTCATGGCCTCAGTGGTTCCCTCAGAGAGCTTTACCTCAACAATAATAAGCTGAAGACACTATACAAATGTGTACTGGAGAATTTCACTCGGCTTCAGAAACTGGAACTTATAAAGAATGAATGGATCTGTGACTGTCATTTTGTATGGCTGTATGACAGGATATATAGTGGATTATTCAAAAAGAATTTTTTTGAGTGTACCACACCAGCAGAGTATAAAAGTCGATACCTAACAACTTTGTCACGAAATATGCTAGTGTGCAGTGATGATTATTTCCAGTCTGACTGTCCCATTTGGTTTGATATGAACATTACCACCTTGTCCCAGACCTCTCTCCAGCTGACCTGGTTAGTCAGTGATAAATATCTTTTGTCTGGCTATCTGCTGGAGGTCATGAACATGCAGAACAGAACTAGCACCAGAATAAAGTTTCAAGCTGATATGAACTCGTATATATTGACTGAATTAGAACCAGGGACACCATATCAAATCTGTCTACTAATTGTGATCAGTGAAACAGTTAAAGCCAATCTGGAAGCATGTAAGACCTGGGAAATCCAAGGTCCATCATCCTCAAAGGAAACACATCAAGGGCAGTCAACTTCAACAACAATAATTTTCAAATCTTTGGCAGTAATTGGAGCTGTTGCATTTATCATCATTGTATTGGCCATCACAGTAATACTGAACACTGTACCTAGAAAGAAAGCTGGCAATTCAATGCAATTAGTCTTAACTCAACAGTGTGATAGTGGCTGTACAACAGAAGAAACCTTTCCAAAATCTTCCTGCAGCTCAGATTCATCAGACGCACATTTTCTCAAACACAACGATAATATGCTTTCAATATACCCAGAACTTACCTCTGTCGAGCAAGAAAAACTAAGGGAGAGGTGTAAGCACCTGTTATCTACTTCCAGTGAAAATGATGTGCAAATCATATATGCAGAAGTGCTCAGGTCTGAGAATGATGCTTGGTCATCTAACATGTCAAGGACTGACAGACCTCAAACTGGATCATCGATAATATATACAGAAGTAGACACAAGCCTAAATCCATCCTGTGAAACCTGGGACAACGATGAAGAAACAATCAAGAGCCTATTTGTCCATACAGCTGTGCCTCAAGACCCTGAAACAGCGTGTCAAACTACTGAAATGTATTCTGAGATAAATGAGCCCAATATGGATATTGCTATTACAGGGAAAGGTTCCAAACCAGACGTATCAATATTAAACAAAACCAAATCAATGACACGAGAGGCCACATTAACTTCACTGCCAGTTCACTTAGTAGCATCAAGGCAAAGATCATTTAATGTGTACACAGATATTCCTGCATCAAAGAAAATGGAAAAGAAAACAAAAACAAAAGTTGGTGGTTTGAAGACATGGGGACGGAAGAAAAGAAGCAAATCAAATAAAGGACTGATGGATATAGAAGCACAAGATGAAGGCATAGGACAATATGTTCATTTGAGTGATTCGGAAAGCTTACACAAGAGGAATCCTGGTGCTGAACTCACTCCCACAAATAAAAAAAAGTCCAATCACGTCAGTATGACAGGAATACCAAAGATTTCACAAAAAACAAAGCTATATTTTAAGCCAACCAAGAGTAAGAGTGATGACAATGCTTTCAACACCTTTTCTTGAACAGTATGTAAATTATCTGAACACCAAAATAACTAAAACCCTTTTACAAACAAAAGTCACATGCTAGCTTCAAAATACCGAAAGAAATTTTAAAATAAAATACAAAAACTAAAAAATTTCATTGAGAAAGTATGTCCAGGTCCCAATTTCAGAGGATGTCTCACCTTTTTGAGTAAAATCTCAGCTCAGAATTTTGCATGCTGATGATTTGAAAACTAACATTAAATAATATTATTAAACCTTTATTACAAAACAAACTGGTTACTTTATTGCCTTAATGAAATTTTATCTGCAGATTTGACTCACAAATATTTTTTATAAAAGGATAAAGTTTTGAGTTGAGCTGATAAGTTTGATGAAAATGGGACCAGGAACAACAGATGAACTCCAAGAAAAGGTGCCATTTTCAATGAACATACAATTATGTATCTGAAAAATTAAAATATTTGTACATTTTGATAAACTAACATGAAACTACATTGAACAAACACCTATATAACATTTAAGACTACTAATATTAAGCCATAGATTTTAATTTGATATTAAGCTATAGATTGGTAAGAGAGAGACAGAGAGACAGAGACAGAGAATGTACAGGTGTGTGTGTTTTGCATGTGTGTGCAGTGATAGAATGTCAGAATGGCTAGGAGTGAAACGATCTATTTTCATTTTATTTAGACAACCTATACATAAAATATTACTTTGAAGAAAAAAAGGAGAGAATTATCACAGTCTAAATAAAGTTGTATTGTTCTTGGTGTGTTAAATTCAGTTTTGCAATGACAGTTTGCAATAAGATTAAAAACATTACATTGGATTTTGTTGCAAAAAAAATATGGTGCAATAGTATAAAAGGGAATTGTTTCTGACTACCACACACACATACACACACACACACACATCTGTTCCTTTTTTAATCAATTATTGATATGAGTCCTGGCCCTTTTCATAGAGGTAATTATTATAAATTTATACCAACTACTTCTTTGTGACCATATATTTAACTTTTGTTCGCCAAATAAAGGCATTATTTTTTGTTTCAAGTTTAAATACGAAACTGTTCTTACAGATGTTTTGCATAAATTGTCTTATAATGAGTGAATAAAAATAATAAGACAATAAGTTGTACACTTTGTATTTACTTATTGAGTTCTTTCTTTCATGTACTTAGCTATAAAATGCAGCGTTCCATTTGTAACTATTTAAGAGATTTTCATTAGGTCACATTAATCTGGCCATTTAATTAAAGCCATACTAATCAGAGGATAAGAAAATGAAGTTAATAGCATTAAGATTTTATATATAATAGGTTGGTACTAAAGGTTTCAACATAAGAAGGCGAAAGTGTTAAGATATATTATTTTAATTAAACAGAAAAAGAAGACAAATGTTGATTTTAGTGTCTTATGGTGCTAATATAGCATATATTTTGATACACCGAAAAATGAAATAAGACAATGTTAGTTTTCATTGATAAGAGTATTATTGTAGTTTTGACAATTATTTATTGCTCGATTGATCAACAATAGATTGTTCTAGCTAACGATAAACTCCGAGGATGACCTAATATTGGGACTGAGGTTTTCTGTGGCTCCACCTGTTGGAAAGATAACTTGCTACAATCCCTCATTAAAGAGATAGAAATGCCATGCTCAATATGATTGTACAGTAAATCAGTATATAAATACTTATTGCTTTGTTTTCCTATCTCTTATGTACATTATTCCTGTATAATTAGTGTTCTCATGTAATTTGCAATTCATCTTTTGACCAAAAAACCTTTCAAAAATTCTTGCACCCATATATTTTGGCATCCACTGTTACAAGAAACATCAACCTTGTCAATATAAAAAATGTCAAGATGATGATAAAAGCTTCCATTGAGGCCTTCAATGAATTCAAGGGTTGGCATTTGCACATAGATACATAAAACAAAATGCTCATGGAATTCAAGGGAGGGCATCTTTACATTGACCTTTGAGGTCAACCTAATCCATTATAAATGCTCTTAAATGTGCAAATGTACTTGAATGATAATAAACTATATGGTTTTAACTTTATTTTTCCCTTTCTTTTGTCAAAAATATTTATTCATTCATTGTATAATAGGATCATAAGTTGAGGATGGAGTACTGATTGCATTCACTGCCGATTATGTCAACCTAACTGATGAATATCCACCAACTTTTTATATTCATTTAGAATGTCTGCAAAAACAGTAATAACTACTAAACTAAATAATGTGTGTGTTACATGGTTTTTCTTATAATAGTTCACATGGTCGAAATCAGCCCGTAATTTGGGCCGAATAAGCCCGTCATTTAGGCCAAATCAGCTATGGTCTGAATCAGCCACAGTCCAAATCAGCCAGCATTCATATTCTCCATCATGTACTTGGAGGAATTTACATGGTCCAATGATTTAGAGGCAGGTGAAGCCCAGACTTTCAAATTGTGGAACTGCATGTTTAAAAACATGTGATAACATATGTTACATTGAGGTTTGCAGCCTGAATATCGTAAAACTCTGAGCTTGAGTTTGAGACTGAATTTTCACTCTTAGCCAATCAAAAGTGATGTAACAAATGCATACTGCTTCATGCTTGGTAGATAATGAATCTAGCTCAAACTCAAGCTTAGAAGTTTTCCTGCTCCTCACAGCTCATACTCTTTTGAAATATATCATACTGATTAGCTCTTGCATACTGCACTGACACAGATCTGCCAGCACATAATGTGACACAATATCTGAGTCCATGCTGTTTGCAGTTGGATAAGACTTTTAAACAAGAATATACAGGACTCACTTATGACAGTGTACTTGCATGTTTTTTTTCTGTCTTTTTAAGTTCACTGTGAAATATGATATCAGTGTGATTAATGTTATGTTTTATACTGTTCTGCAATCCTGTACTGTAATCTAATGAATAATGTGGTACAATTAAATTTATAAATACATATTTCACCTACTTCTTTAACACCATTTCATACAAATTTTTTTTCACATAGCTTTAACAATTTTTCAGTCACATCACTATGATGTCTGCAGTGTGGCAGTTCATAGTAATGTCTAGCACTGGTGCACTGTGCTGCAGACATGTAGCATGATGTCCCACCCAGTCACATTATCCTGACACCAGACCAACCAGTCCTAACACTAACCTCTTAATGCTGAGAGCCTAGCGAGGCAGCTGTTAGTACCATTTTTATAAGTCTTTAGTATGACTCAGCCTGGGTTCGAACCCACAACCTCCTGCATCCAAGGCAGATGCTCTAACCACTAGACCACTGGAATGGTCCCATAAATAAAGCAAGGCTTGATTAGTACCAATATTGATACAACAAATATATAGATAATATGAACACAAATTTGTACAGGTTGAAATATTATAGATATAATGCTGTTATACTGTACATTCAAGCAGTCTTAAATAACATCATTTAAAACAAGACATTATCATGAGAAACAAACAAACAAATATCCATGTGACACATTAGTATCTGCCATTTACAGAAAATTAACAAGAACTACCAGGTGACAACTAGCCTCACTTTAGTATGCAGTGTCTGTTTAATGTTGCAACTATCAACCCAGCATTTTATATGAAAAAAAGCATGGAACACAATACTGCCATTGCATCTGCGCATGTTTCCATACTATGTGTGTGGTGTCACACGATTCTTCCAACACCATTATAGATTAAAACTTTATGCTTTCATACATTGGGTGGGATTTGTTTGTAAGTGTGCAAAACTGTTTTAAAATTTTATCCTGCCTTGGGGGAAAGGGTTTCTAAAACTTTAAATATTTCTCAACTGAAATAAAATAAAGGTCAATTTTACCCTGTTTTCCTCTGCAGTAGTCCTTAATGAAGTAGATATCCTGTCCAAGTTACATGAAGATATTATGCTTATAACAGCCCAGAAACCAAAACTTAGAAAAGTTAACTTGCAAATAACAAAGATATTAGTGAAAGACAAGGTCACTGTGACCTACTTTTCCACAAGGTAGTTCAGAATGAAAAACAAAAATCTGACCAAGTTACATGAAAATATTAAGCCTCAAGTCACAGCAAAGCAACTGCAATAAACAAAAACTGAAACACTTAGGGCTAACCTAATAAAAGACAAACAGTACACTGGGTATAAAGGATAAAATCTTCTACCTGCAAAGACAAATGATACATCAGACAGTGTACACTTACAGCATGTAGCAGCGGTCCTAACACAATAGCACTGTCCACACATCGCCCTGTAATCACAACATCAGCTCCAAGATCCAAAGCACGTGCTATAGGACCTGCACTGCAAAACAAAGTATATTGTTATGACCAGCTGTCTCAATAACATCCTTCCAATCAAAACCCACAACAACTGGAATAGTTTGCTAATGACAGTGCTGTGTCCAAATCTACAATGTCTTTGGTGTCTCTCTGTGACCACCTCTCCTTCTGTAATACAACATGGATTTGGAAAGAAAAAAAAGTATATCCCATTACAATCATATGTTACCAATAAATTCCAGGCCAGGAAATCATATAATGTTGGAGTTTAATTCTGAGTATGAGATTTAGTTTCAACCAATCACAAATGTTCATTCTGAAAGGTCATTCTGATTGGCTGACAGTGAAAGTTCATTCCAAAATTCTAGCACAGAGTTTTATGATTTCCAGACCTGGTTATTACAGTGAAACCTGTTTATAATGGACATTCAAAATCTGTTTTTTATTGATAGGTTTCCTCTAAATGAGGAGGAATGTAAGAGATGAGTTTCATTTATGAACAGGTGTCCTTTATATGGAGGTGTATTGTGTGTCATGTTTCACAGTATCTACAGGGTTTCCTTTGTGATTTCCATAAACAAAAGTCCCTTAATGCTCTCCTGACCAAAAGGAATTTCCAGGAATCTAAGATAAGATTGTTTACTTCTTAAAAATTTCCAGGAAGCTAAAATTGTTTTCTTCTCATTAACTACAAAGTGTTAAAACCATCTGACAGCCAAACTAGATGTAAGATCAACGCTATTTTAACTACACATTATAAAAAAATTTTTGGTGAAAACCCCATGTCAATATGACTATCCATTCAAGGGAGTAGCTACAAGATTTTCACGATGGTCAGCATGACTGCTATACCGCATGCAAGATCAGCATCATTTTCATTTAGTACCAACTAGATATCATAGTAAGTCTTTTGGCAAAAACCCCATGTCAAAATGACCATTCATTCAAGAGGACTAGCTATAACAAAATTCTCAAGATGGCCATCATGGCAGCCATTTTTTTGTATGCATGAATGGCACCATTTTCACAACAAGATTTTTAAAGACTGCCATCGAAGGTCAAACTGCCACAATTTTTATTTAAGACGAACTATATACTATAAGTAGTAACTAGATACCTTAAGAAGTCTTTTGAAGAAAACCCCATCTCAACATGACCATCCTTTCAGAAGTCGCAATAACAAGATTTTGAAGATGACTCCCATGGCAGCCATAGTAAATGTCAGATTGACTCTATTTTCATTTTGGACCAACTAGACATCATATATGATCTTTTGGTAAAACCTCATGTTGATATGATCAACTATCCAGATGGAGCAGCAATAACAAGGTTTTCAAGATCGCCAACACGGATGTTAATGAGCTCGAAATTAATGCTAACTCACTATTCTGTAGTTATTGATTTTTCCAATGGATCAATAACTTGGCCATCACTAATCTGTTGGGGCAGTGAAAATTACTCCTGATCAAAGCAGTTGAGATGTGGTCATAAGTTAGCATTTCCTTGAATGGTTATTTTATCTGTTTATTGAGTACCTACTGTGGGTGTTAAACACTCATCAGGTACATTAGAATAATTATTGTCAGAACATTCTTCATGGACATGGATCTAGCCTAGTGTACTGCCCTCAAGCAATGACTGGATTACTCATGATAACAAAAGGTGTCAGGCATGGCCTCAGTTTAAAATTGACAGTTGGAAAAGGTTGCGTTTGTTGACTCAACAAATAATCCAGAATTATATTGAACAATATGTCTAAATATTTATATCGTGGCTGGTAAGCATACAACACATTGTGTAGTGTCAACTGTAAACATGTTTTAGTATTTGCAAGGTGTGCAGTCACTACTGAAGTGGCAGCAATTAGATCATGACAAGAGAAAGTGTGATGACAAATATGATGAATGGAAGAGACCAAGTACCAGAAATGCTGAGAAAATCGACACAAATGGCTGCAGTACAACACAGGAGAAGAGTGATGTTGTACCCTTTCTGCTCTAAGTATTCAGAGAAATACAAAAGTACACAGGGCACTTCATTCACTGATGGGTGTAACAAATTTCATAAATAGTCCTGGAATCACACAGTGCAATCTCCCTACACATAACAGCAGAGGGATACGTGAATCAAAACAGAAAGTTGGTTCCTCAAAAGCAGAGCAAATGTTGAATTAGAAACTTAACTGGCTTCTGTTTGATTTTTAACAGGATCAGTGAAATTTAGGCAGGAAAAGTCAACATTTTATTGTTGTGATCTTGTGGGTTAGTGGGAAAAAAACCCTAATTTCAAGCCTGATGTTAGATCAGCACCAATTTAACTTAGGACACACCATAAGAAGTCTTTTCGTGAAAACCCTATAATATGACCACTCAGGAGAAGTAGTGATAATGATTTTCACAATGACCACCATGACAGATATATTGGATGTCAGATTGGTATAATTTTCAATGAGGACCAACTAAACATCGTAAAAAGTCTTGCAGTGAAAACCCCATGCCAATATATATGCCCATTCAAAGGGAGTAGCAACAATAAGATTTTCAAGATGGCCACCATGACAACAATAGTGCATGTCAATTAGGCACCATTTTCATTAGGACCAACTAGACACTGTACGAGTCTTTTAGTGAAAACCCCACATCAATTTGACAATCTGTTTCATTTCTATGTTTATCACTCACCCAAGATAGGCATTCATGCTATGTGCATTCTTAGGAAATGGCCGACCTGAACTCATTTCTGTTATCCTCATCTTTTCAACGTCATCTACCTGAAACAAAAAACAATAAAGTGAAATAATAAATTTAAAAATTTACAAAAATATTGAAACATATTCATGCAAAACAATCAACTCTGTTCAACATCATCCGTCTGAGAGCTAGGAAATAATAAATTCTTGTTTGGCACAAAGTGGATTTTTTTTTCATTCACAAAATATGACATTGCTTATAGTTATGATTAGCTGAAAGGGCTGAAAAGTGTATTCTGCTGATTAAATAAATGGGATTATTTGACTTCTCATTTCATTTTTATTGACTAAACTACCTGATGCTGTTCCTCCTAAAATATTACATCATTCTCACACCTGGTAACTTAGTTGGAGTTTCTATTTTGTTTTTAATTTTTACATTTGACATTTAAAAAAATGTTTTATGGAACCCTAAGTATATGTTACCATTTACAAATAAATTTTGTCCCCAGTTTCGCTTCTAACACTGACCTGAAAATAAAAATGTGTTCAAGGGACATATACACCTCACCAGTGCCCAAAAATTACTCAAACAAGAAACTTAACCAAGGTGTGATGGACAGACAGATAAACAGACAGAAAAAGAACAGAATAGACAAGGGTAACATTATATGCATTTCTACTTTTGCAGAGGAACAAAAAAATGAACAAAAGCTTTATGTTTACATATTTATTGTCAAAATTTCAACATCAGACTGAGATGGAAGTTGAACAGATTGAACAGTGACAATTAAAATGGTAGCTAGGACAGAATGCGTGTATCACTAACGAAAATATGTAAAAATCATCAAACTGCTAGTACAAATCAAGATGATGAATGATTTTGATGGCAGTGATGATTAACACAATAATCTAACCCCACAGAAATAAAGGGATGTCCCATGCTCTGCCTTCAATGCCCTCCCATTGCCCTTAGTGCCTCTGCCCTCCAACAGCACTCCTCTCTGATTGTCTGAAGACCACTAAAATACCTTTATAAATTTGTATTGTTTTCTAATTATTCCATTTATTTCTTTGTTTATTTAACGTCAGATAAAGCAAACATTTAAAAAAAATTATGCTTCTCTGAGTTTACTTACACAGACACATTAACATTAGGAAAATAAACTCCACAAGACAGACAAATTCAACTTTCCCATTAATATGCCATATAGACGAAGGGATGCAACTCTTACCAATTAAAGCCCTTTGAAACCCACTTTGTGGTGCCTGTTCTAAGCTGAGCAATACATCAAGTAGGATGCTCACAATTACAGGGAGGTTGGGAGGAATTTATCATAATCTGATTGGGTAAGTATTCTCAAAGAAACATAATATACAAACAAATTTCCTTTCTCCCTTGAATAGACTCCCCAATCACATTAATGTTAGAAGAACTGGAAGGATAGAATGCTGAGAATCTTAGTTAGATGACTCAGATCTTTCAAGACTTCATACTACGCTAATCATTTAGCTCACTTATTCACTTCAACCACGATGACAGGGCTTGAGGGATGATCTCATCTTTCCTGGATTTCACCAGGAGAAAGATGTTTTCTTGTTCCATTTCTTTTTGTCTGTGTGCCTCAAGTAATTCTTGAGGGTACAGACACGATCATGCATAGTTGCTTCTCTCAATGTATCAAAAAGATGAAGTATAAGATGACTCAGATTGATAGTGACGACCATGTATTCTTAGCTACAAAACCATGCTGCATCATTTGGACTATGCAACCATCCGATCTGAACTGGAGATAGTTTTGGTCCTCTGAAAGGCCACGTAACTTGCTCAACCCTGGATGGTGAAGTCAAGGCTATCACAAAACATGAGTGGCATGATAGTAGCTTCACTAAGATTCTGGCTAAAGGTGCAAACTGATCTAAACTGAGCTATCTCAAAACCCCTGTGAGGTTCCATTTAGGAAGCAGGGTGAGGGATTCTGGCCAATTCAAGTCAAGACTTGGCTAGTAGGTCTGACAGATCTTTACTGCAACCAATATAATCTCCTTAATGATGCCTGAAAGTGTCGGAAATCAAGAAGCAGTAGCCTTTGATGGTAACTGGGACTTACGTTTTCTATTCAAACAGCCAGAAAAACATTCTAAGGCATTTGCAGGATCAAATCATTCAAACGGATGGTGTTGTCAACTTTGTACCAGTCTTTGAACATATGCCACTTTCCCTCATATGCCCGCGAAGCAGAGGGCATTCTAGCTAGTGAGATTTTCTCCATAATCAGTGTAAAGAAATACCTGTGACAGCAGCTGTTTGAATAAGCTCAGCTTCATTGGGATTTTCCTGGGCACATCCATCACTATACTAAGTAGATCATTGCCCCAGGAATTGTCCCATCTGAGGGAGATAAAGAGAAACCTTGTCATGAAAAGGTCTATCATCGGACACCCCACAAAGTATGCAAATCTGATTAAGGATCCACTGACTGGACCATTCAGTATGAAGGATCTGGCCCTTTCTTGGCAAACAATCAGCCAGGACATTCATTCTCTCCACAAGTGAAAAATGAAATTCCTGTCTTTACAGAGCTCTCCAGAGCCAGGCATGAAGGAGAAGCTAGTCCATAGGAAATAAACTGTGAGCATGGCTATTTGAGTAGGTTCAGCTATGCCAGGATTTTCCTGAGTACCTCTATCACTAGATCATTGACTCAGGCTTTTCCCCATCTAAGAGTGGCTATCAGAAACAGTTGGCAGTTCTGACTTCAAGTTCTGTATTATTTTAGGTACAAAGATCAGGAGGTGGGGCTGGGTAGGCAAAGGCCCAAAAATGGTCAAAGCTGATGGATAATATGTCTATCATCCAGGCTTCTGGGCCTGGGACCAGACAAAGGTGGGCAGTTTGTGATTAAATCTTGTCAATAAAAGGTCTATCATTAGATGTCCCAAAGCAGGAAGACTATTCAATATGAAGGTTCTGGCCTTTTTATATAATGTCAGTCAGGACACTAAGTCTGCCAGGAATGTGCCTGATTTATATGATTACATCTGTCTGGAAGTAGCAACTTCCAAACCAGAATGGATAGGTTGGGTGATATGGTTCCCCACTGTTTGAGGGAAACCAGCAACTCATGTTATCTGGACACACTTGCCGCTGACCCTGTCAAAGGGAGGTAATAGGTACAAGTTTCTTCCCTTGTGTATATGGTCTATAGAAAGAAAAGATGAATTTTTCATCATTTCATGAGAAACTTACGACTGAGCTTTCTATGTTAATGCTTCCAAATAGATTAAATACCTAATGCCTTTAATGACATCATTATTTCATTGCAACAAAATGCACAGTTACAAAAGTGCCTCTTCCTACAACAAATATGCCACTTTTGCTAAAAGTTTTTACCATTCCCTCCTCTCTGTAAATAAATTTATAGCTGGAACACAATTTTTTCATAAATTTTTTGAGAATCATACACTTACATTCTTACTACAAAACCTCTCACACTGATACTAAAACAGATCCAAATAATGAAAATATGATCAGAGTGAAGACAGAGAGTTTAAAGCACTTCTAATATATGGCTTGTTAGATAAATAATAAATAATATATAAACATGCAATTGACACTAGGTTTTTCACCTGTGGCACTGCAGTTTCAAACCAAGCCATCAATTTTTGATAAAAAATGTCTCATGTTTACAGTGTCATGTTAAGGTGCAGATATCTTACTTTACAACATGCTATCACGTATCATTATTTGTTAGATATGTGAGAACGTTAATAGGGAAACAAAGTAAAAATTTCATGATTTTTTTTATCTGGTTAAACAGTGTTAAGTTAATCCTGTGTCACCAGTATTTTCAAAAGTATGCAGCTTTATGGATGCATTGTCAGGCCTAATTGAAGATCCCAGCATACATAAGTGTGTAATTACTTTTCACATGAAAACTGTCATTGACTTAAATCTGGAAGAAGAATTTAAAATGTGTCTGCAATTTTCACCAACTTTGTTACCAAGTAGTCCATTTAAGTCAAACCTGTTACTCATGGGCATTTAAGGAAGGGAAGAATCCTGATTGGCCAAAAGAGTTAGAAGCATATTACATCCTGGACCTAACTTAAATTATAACCAATAAGCAGCTGTCTCAACATTGTGCTTTATAAATAGATCAGAATGGCATGAATTGTGTGAAATGTGGTGGGAATGGGTAGAGACACTTAAAATACTTCTTTCACTTGTAAGTACACTGTATGACTTACAAACAAATGATGTCACAGTATCAAACATTATGCTTGGCAAAGGATGATAACATGATTACAGAAATGATAAATCATGCTCAGAAATTTCACTAACAAGTAAAACTTTCAACAAAACATTATTAAATCATCAAATATAAAGTTTTAACAAATATGTCCAATGGTGTATGTTTTGAATTGATCAGTTTTGACAAGCAAATACAATTAGCAGGTACATGTACCACCATATCCTAAAATTTTCCTGTTGTTTCTGCCTACTGCATATTTTTTTCAAATGTCAAGTCAAATTGTGATTTTGACTTAATGCTAGAATAGCTGTTTTAGCATCATACCTGTTTCAAAAGATCATCTCCTGTTATGACAGCGATATTCATTTTAATATCCTCACTGTCACAGACTTCTCGTAAAGCTGCCGCACATGAAAGGGGATTAACTCCTCCTGCATTACTGATTATTCGTAGACCTGTTCTCAGAAAATACACATATGTATTAATATATTAAAAATAAATGTGAAACTAGAACAGTGCTACGGAACAAAATGTGTAATACCATCTTAAGCCACTAATATAAGAAATGTAGATCCAACTGACCTACTTGGTCAGACAAGTGTTGTGCTCAACAGTGTATACAAATAATCCACATACAATGATGGACGACCCAATAACCACCAATGTACAAGAAACTAACTGAAACAGGAAACACTTGGACAGAAGGTCAATTTTACAGCGTTATATCTCTTCAATTTTAAACAGTGAGTGGATCAATATCAATTACCCTGAGGATATCATTTACTAGAGATTTTGAGGCACATACTTCACTAGCCAATGTGTACTTTTTTCACTCAGTTATTTACTGAAATCATAAGCCCAGTAAAATCTGTGTAATAAAAAACATCCTTGGAACCATATGTCATGCATACCAAAACTTTACATAAGATTTTAATGAGTTTGGCATTTTACTCTGTGGTTTGGATCTGTGTTTTAAAACACGAATACAGGTATCTTGTGAACATCTTACATCACAAAATTATGATACAGACTAAGTCTTATTCATCAAAAGGCTTACAATGCCTTTGAAATATTGTCACATTTATTAATGACAAAGAAAACAACAAGTGCACTTTACTGCATGTCTCTATTTCACAACTTTTCTCACCATTATTGAGTATAATTGAGAATAATAAAAACATGAATGGACAAGAATGTCTCCCAATAGTTTATGGTAATCGAAAGGGTCATTCTAAAACACTCATTGTGCTTAAAACAAATACACTGACCACAGAGTTCTAAAAGTTGTAATGGTTTTGCATACTATAAATGCATTTAAAAACATGCATTATTTATGCATTTTTTGGTCTCTCTATATGTGTAAAATTCAAACACGTAGCTTATCTACAGTGCTGGCATCTTCCATAACAATCAAAGCAGACTCATGCATGCAGACATTCCATGATAGCAGAATAAGGTCAGTGTTGTCTGGATGAAATCCTTAAAAGAGAGATCAACAGTGACTGCAGAAGTGGGTCTGTGCTGTTCCCTGTTAGTCTATATCATACACAGACAGATATGACGATATGAGGACCAAAAGGAAACAGTGGTTAAGAGTTGCATAAAGTGCTATTATTACAGCAGGAAGTACATGCATACTGCACACAAAAATTTATTGCCAGTATTTAACAAAAACCATAAAGCAAGTTTTTTCCACAGGAGTTTCTTTTCATTATATGCATAATGAACCATGTTTCTGTGCAAAGTAAACAGCTGTGAACACATCATAAAAGTTTACTAATACAATATTTTTAAAAAAACAAGAGGACCAAATGGACCCTCAATTGCTCACATTATAGCAATAGATAGTATCCTTCAAGTTAGTATGTTTTCTGTTGTTGGCTAGGATTAAAAACAAACCAAATGCAATACCAATAACCATAGAAATCTGACAGATGGATGATCTGTGTCAACATTTCTTCCAATGCTGTTGACTACATCTTTAAAAAAAGCCCCAAAAGGTTTCAAATGTTTCACTGTATTTTGTATCTTTATCCATAGTTGATGGCACATCAGCATCAATGGTCCAATATTGAAAGGCATTTATGTCAGGATATTTTCTGTCAGAGTTGGTCGAATTCTGTTAAGCAATTTTCTAAAAATAAAATTGTTTCCCCAATTTTTCTATTACTAGTAAAGGTAAGATTATATTTGATGGTAAATTAGCATGTTTTGTATGCATTCAAAAGGGCTTTAAGTAAGGATGCTTTCTGTCAAAACTTGGCAAAATTCTGTTCAGCAGTTTTTTTTAAATAGTTGCCATAAAGGTTCTACATATATTTAGTTAACAGTTGTCATATTTGATAGTGGATCAGTGTCTCCTGTAAAAATCTGGCAGTCCTTCATGTCAGAGTATTTCTGTCATATCTGACCAAAATCTATTTAGTGGTTTCTACAAATAAGTCATTATACTGTTTTTTCAGGTTTTTGTAATGACCGGCAGTCATATTTGATAGTGGACATATTTTTTAAAAAATTTGAAATGCCTGTAAGAAAGGATGATTTCTGTCAATTCTGCTGAGTCGTTTTGTAAGAAGAATTTGAGTGGAGGTTTTTCTATTTTTGGTATCAGTGGTTATATTTGATGGTGATAGGCATAATTTTTACATGTAAAAACTTGAAAGTGTTTAATACAATAAAACCTTTATTTTCTTATAATGGTTAGATATTGTTTAGTCCCATCACAACATGCTTGATAAATGTCATGTAGTCACATATAATTCAATCAAAACCTTCTGGAACTGCAATCATCCAAAACTAGGTTCTTCTCGAACTGACCCAGTGCTGGACAGCTCCCAATGATTATACAGAGTGCTTCAAGTTGACATATTTTAGAACAGGCAATATTGATTAAAGGTGGTCTTTACCATGACACATACTCAAACAGACGTCTTATGAAAATGTGCCCCCTATAAATGTTAAGAGCTCAGAGAGTTTATTTCATATTGGTGGTTGGTTCAGAACACATAATTTTTTCAGAGAAACAAACTCATTCACAAGTCAAAAGTCTAATCAAAGCTTCTGCATAAAGCAAAAGCTTTTTTGTGATTTGAAAATTTCATTTACCTTATTACTTGTTAACAAGAAGGTTAGGGGATGCATGTTGAGTCCACAATCAAAATATTGTTGAAAAATTGTGACATTGGTGCCAAAATCAAAAAGTTGACTGAGCATATCACAGAATGCATTCCCTTAGGTTCATATTGATTCATCCAAAGTATAAAGAAAATCCATTACCAGGTTCACAAAATATAAGCAAGTAAAAAAAAAACTTAAGCAAAAACCATAGCACCAATTTTCAATAACCGTGTCCTTGACCCCAAGGTCAAAAGGGCAAGCAAATGTGTTGTAGAATGAATTGTCTTAGCTTTATATGGTCTTGCTTGCCCATATATTCACCAGCTTCCTAAATGCAGTGTTTGCCTTGCCTAGGTGTATTTGAATCTCCTTGTCACATCCTCCAGTCTGACTAAGGTGCAGCCCAGATATCAGAATTCTTCACATTCTTCCAGCTCCTCTCCCCAATGTAGATCTTGTCTTTCTCTGCCTAATTTCCAACTGTCATTACCTTTGTCACAGTCCCATTTATGTTAAGATCCATCTGTTTTGCTTCTGTCTCAAGTATCAATGTTATGGTCTGCATGCCTTCCAAGACTCATACAACATCTGCAAAATCAATGACACTTAGCTTCTGACTCACAACCCATTTTACACCCGTCCACTGTCATAACCCAGTCTACAGCAACGCCAATGAGGAAGATATCCTTGCCTGACATCTTAGCAGAGCTTGAAGAAGCTAATATGCTGACCTCCACTCTCATTGCACATTCACTGCTCCAGTAGAAATCCTTCAAGATATTGATGAATTTGATAGAAATCCCGAAACTTTTCAATGATTTGCCAAAATGAATCTCTATGTACATACAAATGCCTTTTTGAAGTCAATGAAGTTATTTCGGTTTCTACCAGATACTTGTCTATGACTTGTCGCAACACAAAGATCTGGTCGCAATCAAAATGATTTGGCTAGAATCCAGCTTGTTGGGGCCGTATGTGCTTGCCAACTGCTTTCTTCATCTTGATCAGCATAACAGTGGCCATAACTTTTCTAGGGATAGATAGCAAACCTATTTCTCTTCACCTGGGGCTTAGTATATAATTTTCTATTTTCAGAAACTGCAATATTATTGCATTTTTTCCAGTCTGCAGGAACTTTCTCTGATTGCCACACCTTGCAACATTGTCTGGTATGTGTTTCATCACATCACCTCTAGCCTTCTGATATTCTGCAAGGATGTTGTTAAAAGCTGATGCCTTGTTGTTTTTAGGTTTCTGATTGCTGCCTTTACTTCAATAACTGAAATGTCATCCAAGCATATGAATTGTCCAGGTTCATGGATCTGTGTAAAAGTTATGGAAAGGCATTGGCTCTACAGTCCGTAAAGGATAGTTTGAAAGCATTCTTTCCATTGTTCCACTGGTACTTCATATGTTGATATGGTTCTTCCAATGGCATCTTTATGTGACATCATGCTTTCTACTGTTGCCAGACAGCTTCCTCACTATGTGGTACAATGCTCTAGAGTCCCCACATTTTGTGGTACCTTCTGCTTCTTTTGCCTTTTCTTCTATATACATCTGCTTGTCTCCTCGGCAACTTTTCTTTACTTCTTTATCTTTTTCTAGTTATGGAAATATAAGTGATGAAAAAACCTTTAATCAAAATGTGTCCCAATTATTCCAGATCCCATGGCTCCTCCTATGGGCAGAACCCTGAAACAGGTGTCATAATGAAACGGGAATTTGTGACATTATATTCCAAATATGAAGTGAATAAAGGAAAGGGGTTACTAAGCTACAGTTACTGGATATTATTTTAACCAAAATTATCCAAAGATTCATTTACACACCCAAAAACAGACAACATGAACACTATATATCCCAATCTTGAGGGTACAAAAGCAACAACACATAATGAAGAAAACACAGAGTATAAAGACAACACAACAGACTATGAATGACCATGTAAGACTGCCCTGGTATTATATAATCTGGTGTACACTGTGTTTTCATTTCACAAGATTCATTTTAAATGCTGCATTCTGATTGCCATAAACAACATTTCTCCTGTGATAAGCTCAGTCCTCTCCGAAACAAAACTTTATTCAACTGAAGAAAAAAAACTTACTTGAAAATATTTTCTTACCAATAAAAGGGTTAATAACGTTTTATGATGGAGGCCATATAATTTTTTATTTCACAACATGAGCTACCATCACAAACTGTTTTTTAAAATGAAGATTTGCCAAAATGTTATGAAAGAGAGGTGAACTTTTCTTCAAGCATGGGCCAGAGCTCGAGATAAATTATTTTTTAATAAACTGGGTATTTTACCTCCTGGCTTGAAATTAACCATATGTTTTTAAAAATTTTTATGATCACCATGATAAAACATTTATCATGGCTCTAATGGGTGTATCAAATGGCACAGTACACATGTTTAACTTGTCCATGCAATAATATATCTCCTTAGCAACATATTTATGCACAAATATAAAGTGTTACTTACCTCTTTTCTTGATGTCCTTTATAAATGGTGCCATGGCAACTTGAATGAAATCTGGAGCATAGCCCATATCCTGATACAGAAATATGCAATAAGATAATTATAACACTGACAAACTAAACACCAAGGATATCCCTGAATCAGAAAATCAATAGGCTCCAAAGGCCCATGTCCCAATATGAACATGTAAAACAATGAAGAATATGTTATTTAAAACTTTAAAGGCCATCAAGAAATTTGGATGGATCATGCAACTCCAAATTTTGCAGTCTGAGAAAGACAAATGCCTTAATCAAGCTGTTCATAAGGAAGTGAATGAGAGGGAGCTGAAACACTCAAATATGAATTTTTATTGTTGTTGTTGCTGTTGTTGTTGTATTGGGTTTAATGCCATTTTCAGCACATGATAGGTTATACATTGTGGCCAGTGTATTTGGTGGAGGAAGGACCAGGGAAAATCTTGGTAAGAACTACCAACCCATGGGAAGTTAGTGACAAGCTATCTCACATACCCAATTAGCCAAGGATGAAACTCAAACCTATGTGGACAGAGGTGAGATGACAGTGATTTGTAAAAGTGAGCACTTTAGACCACTCTGCCACCCAGGTCCCCAAACGTCAATGTAATTTCACTGTATCTGAAATACTGATCTTTCACATTGGCAATGGCCACCCCATGGATGTCACTCAAAACTCTCTTTGAAAGAGTTTATATTTTCATGACCTTATCACACAAAAATGGCAACAACTCTGAAGCCATCAACACTGACTGAAGGAGAGAAAATTTTAAAATGAATTAATTGAACTACTTACCGTATATACTTGTTTACAAGTCAGCTCAAACTGCAGACTGCACAGAACCAGATCTGCTGTAGCATAATGCACCAGTAGATCAGGGTCTATGATGTTTAGGAGTAATCAATAGAGCTAATAATATCGACCATGATCTACCTTATATGCTGTTTACTTCCTTAATTATTGTCAGAATGTTTTTGTTTTGTAATTTTATGGTGTTTCTTTTGTAATCTTGTTGTTGTATATGTTGTTGTGTGTTATCTAATATTGTAAAGTACTTAAAGCTTAACAAGATTAGGCACTGTACTAAGTCCACCTTATTATTATTTATTATCAAATAAATATTAAACTTACAGATCTCAAAATATTTCACAAAAAAACAGTCCTTTCCTCTAGGTCCTGATGTCAACCATTGTCCAATTGCTCTAACAATGTCTACTTTGTAGAAGGGGTACTCCTACATTCCTATATGTACCAATGGATCAGCCAGGTGTAATTCACACCTGGCACTTTTTCAGCATATTGTCAGCAAGTTTTAAGATAATGCATACATGTCTTTCAATAAATCAAAGAGTCTTCTTGTTTACTACCAGTAGTTCCGAATCTCACTGTAGAAACAAGAGTAAAATAGTGTTTAGTTTCTTCACAAAAAAATTGTGTTCATCATTTTCAGACTTGCTTTTGGGTGTGCCATATAAGGACATTGCATCCTTCTTTGAAATGTCAACATATCATAGTAAATATGGCATGCATTATATAACTCATTAACCTCTGGAGGTTTTGGTCGTTTTCACCTGAAAAGCAAATAGGAAACACATTCTAGGGGCTATTTCTGAATACATCCTAATACATCAAATTCCAAGAGATTTCTGGTTAAACTAATGCCTAGTTGTGTTAGAAACATCATTCTTCATTGGCTATTTCACTCGTGCATGAGCAGAAGGGTAAAAGTTGGAGTGGGTTTGGGGGGGGGTTGCTTAACCGACCCATCATTATCATATCATATCTTTATTCCAAATGCCCATCTTATCCTACCTTTTGCAAAGGCTCACCTGTCTGTGTGCAGTTCAGACTGGTCTGCCTTAGATACGAGGCCAAAAAGTCTAAAATCCAGACAAAAAATCGGATTCTGACCATGGTTGAATCTTTGGTGCAAAAAATCAGATCCAAACATTTATGTTTTTCCCTCTGTATTTTGTAGTGCAACTAGACTGTCCAGATTATTTGGTATCATTGTAGAGCTACATTTGTCTACCTTTCTATAATATCACCCACTTTAGTGTATCATACATGACCTTGACGCTACAGAGCTCGGAAGAATGCTACTACCTCCTGACACGTAAATGAGGTGCCAGGGGTTAATGAGATAACAGATCGTGAAATATCCAAACTGGTACAGCAATGCTTATTACTGCAAGAATCTCATGTTATCTGTTATCAGAGTACAGCCTGTGTAAATATACCAATATATATTATTTATCAGCAGTGTTGATAGTCACTAGCAGCTAAAGCATCTGTTCCTTTAAATATTTTCTCTTCAGGTTTTTTATTTTAATATGTGCTGCTTAATATGTGTAGCCAGTGTTGCATTACTTACTCAAGAGTTTCTGCAAAATTCTTTTGGTCAGTCTTTCCTTTTTACCTCACCTCCACCAAAGGTTGGCCATTATTCAAAGACTCAAAAGCCATCACTGACCACCTTTGATCCCTTAATTGCTTGTAACACCCCAAAAAACATCCACATTTGGCCTAAACCCTCCAGATTACAACAATAAGGTAATCAATTCACAGCTTGTTGTGCACACAGCCTTAATCGAATTTATAAGTACATATCATTGCACTGGTCACAATGACTGCTGGAAAAGTTCCAGTACCCAGTAGACTGGTTCTGTTTTCTGTAATATGTGGATAGAATATAGGGTGGGTGGGTGCTTCTGTCTTTTTTCATATTTAAAAAAAAAATCTGTCAGTTTTCAAAAGCAGCTGATTTCAACTATAAAATGTTATGTGTGGTAGATGATCTTAAAAATGGTATTTTTATCCTACCACCAGCAGAATCACATTAAAGTTACACCAAATGAGAACTAATTATATTTAACTAATGCAATCTGTCCATTATGCAATGGCAGATCTGGGTCTGTGCAGTTTGCAGGTGCACATGATTTTTAAGTGAGGTCATACAGTACTTTTACAATAATAGAATGGATGTTGCTGATGGAAAATAGATACCTAGATCTATTCTAGAACTGACAATTTAAAGGGGGAAATGCCACCACACCCCCATGCACTTGTCCATTTGTACAAGAGAGTCTGGAGAATTTTCTGAATATAGGAGGTATTTAAAGAAGAAATAAAGAAAGCACATGAAAAAATAATGTGACGTTCATAGATTGGGTTGGTTTTTTGGTGCTATTTTTAGAAATACTGAAAGAACCAATCATGAATTTAAGAACAGTCCATCAGGGCTGTAATATTGCTTAAGCCAGAGGTCCAGGACCCATACAATTTTAATTTTGGACCCAACCATTTTACACCCCACTCCCCAACAAGTCCACTGGATATGGTCACATCTGAATCATCATTGGTATACTGAACTATACTGATGAAGAAATATGGTATGCACAAGCTTATAAACTGAGTCCACATTTAAACTGCACAAAGATCTGCTGGCACATTATCTGGATATATATGGTTTGTTAGGAGTAATCAGCACAACACACAACACATACCCTGCTATTCCAGTGCATTATACAGAATGCACAGATCTGGTTCTATGTTGTTCACAGCTGGATTCAATTTATACATGAGTATATACACTAGGCAAAAATAAAAAATGAAAAAATGAAACAAAAAGATCTAACAGGTAAATATACTTGTCACTGTAACCAAAGAATATTTACTTTATTACATACTTGGTGAGATTTCAGTGAAATAGTGGGACCAATAAATATTGATTTTGCTCATCAATGCACATGCATACTTACACTCTGCTTACTCTTTGCTGCTGTAAGTAGGGACATGGTGATTTCAGACAGGTAATCAAACACCAGGTAGTCAAGTTTGGCACCATAAATCAACTGTGGGGCTGAAATGAAACCCACATGTAATTTAATAACACAGATACTGATCACATGATATACATAAAAGGGCAGCATACTGAACACTTAAAGTGACTCAAGTCTGAAGATCAATTTTCATGATCTTGCCTAAAAGTGCATTCAGCATATCCCAAATTAATTTTCATCTCAAGCATGAAAATCACATTTGTACGGGGTACTTAATTTTCCAAAATGAAAGAAATGGTGTAAAATAATTGTTAGTCTCTCACTTAGTATTTATCAGGGGCAGATATTTCATTGTCATTAAACAAATATAGTAAATAAAATTCGGAATTTTGCTTAAATCAGAACTGAAAAATATACCGTGTCGAAGTCAAGGACAAGTTGTCAAATGTTTGCTTTACAAGTAAAATGTTTTATGACTTGCCCTGAAATGTACATTCAAAATGTTTTGTGACTTGCCCTGAAATGTACAGTCAAAATGTTTTGTGACTTGCCCTGAAATGTACAGTCAAAATGTTTTGTGACTTGCCCTGAAATGTACAGTCAAAATGTTTTGTGACTTGCCCTGAAATGTATAGTCAAAATGAAGAAAGAATACAGATTTTTGTGACCACTCCGGTGGCCTAGTGGTTAAAGCGTCTGCCACAGATGTGGTAGGTCATGGATTTTAACACTGGCCGAGTCATACCAAAGACTTATAAAAATGGTACTAACAGCTGCCTCGCTCAGCGCTCATCATTAAAAGGTTACATACATGTCTGCGGCATGCAGCCCCAGTGCTAAGCATCACTATAAACTGCCACACTGCAGACAATCCAAATCACACACACACACACAGATTTTTGTGTAGCTTCATTTAACATCTTGGTTCCAGTCGAGTAAATCAACTAAGAATTTTACCAGTCATGTTAAATATTCTTGTGCAAGTGTCCCTTTAATTATGGATTCTCATCAGTGGAAATTTCTATATGAAATGCATGTTCCTGAAATGCCTTTATTAAGAGGGTACAAGACAATTCTCCAGTGACACAGTACAAAGCTATTTCATATATGGATAGATTTCATATATAGTACAGAACCTGTTTTGGAAGACACCCCTTCTCCCAAACAAAACATTATGGTCTCTTAAGATAGACTTAGCACTATGCATGCAAAATATCTAATAATCTGCAAAATGTTTCTGCAATTATAATACCTAATTAAAACTATGAAGATACATGGTACACAAAGTCATGGGCAAACAAAGTAGTCAGTTGGTTTAAAAGAGGCTTACTGCAAACTGCACAGACCCAGATATGCCTTTGTATAATGTACCTGTAGATCTGGGTCTATCCAGTTTGTTAGGAGTAATCAGTAAATCAAACAACATGAACTCTGGCCTGCTCATGTACTGTGTGATGGCATAAAAGGGTCTCTGTTTTTGCCGCTGGAATTCACTTATAAGCGAATATATATAGTAAACTGCCATATGGAGACTTTACCCTCTAAATGCTCAAGTTTCTTTATCAGCTTCTCTACTCAAGACCATAAATGAAATGTTTTGATGGATTTAATGTACGTTTAAATAAAATTATAAATCCAGGGGTTTTCTTAGGCCAGTATTGTAACCAAAAATCAACCTTTCCTATTCACACATGCAGAGGATACTGTGGCTTTGAAATACTTTAAAGCTTATTCAAAGATAAAAAAAAAAAAAACTGACAAAAATTATCATACATGTATAAATGTTATGATACATACCATATGTTACATTAAAAAAGGAATTATTTTTCTTGTTTGAAGAAAATAATAAGTTCACTCAATACTGATGATGATAAGATGCAATTTTCTCAGTACCATAAGCCATATGTCCCACTTCAGATAACATAGTAAAAGCCCTAAAATTGCTATTAAAAAAAAAATCAACAATTTAACTTCACAATTGTTACAGTACTGTTATTGGTGCTTTTAACATGGAGCCTGCATAGAAAAACAGGTGTTCTGCAGCAGTCAGTCTCTCACCAAATGTCCACCCATTTGTAGCTTTATCTTCCTGTATCCAACATGCAAAAACACAAAACTTACACACTGTTGATGAAAATGTCAGTGCCTGAAAAGTAACACCCATGACTCACAATGCAATCAAAACATAAAGGTAACAAGAGGTCCATGTGGGCCTAATATTGCTCACCTGTTGTTTTAAGGCAGGTGCCTTGTATTCAAAGACACACCTATGTCAGGTTAATTACCAGTTATTTGGAAGTAATTAGTGGAATCTGACATGTAGTTTAGCCTTCCATTTTGAGGAACTTCACCCAGATGAGCCAGTGCACTGAAATCTTTTACATGAATGTGTAAGGTGTTCATGTCAAGACTCACCTACATCTTCTGATCTCATCCAGACAGAATGAGTGAAAACTCATTTAGACTCAGATACCTTTTACCATATTTCATGTATTTTTTCGTACCCTTTAATTTTTCATACACAGTCCAGTTATCAAAATAATAATTTATTAAATGTATCATAATTTTTCGTACATATCACTTTGTATTTTCGAAAAATCCATTAAATTATCAGACATAAAATTTCTACTAAGAAGATTTATGTTTGCAAAAAAGATCGAAAATACTGTATTGCCATTTTGTTTTTACAAAAATTAATAACTGTTGGTGAGAAAATACAATGACTGATGCTTAAGCTCTCTTATTGTCATTATAATAACTACTGGTGTTTATTAACAAATGGACAAAGGACTTCACAGAACACACCTTTAAATATTATCATTAATTAGTTCTCTCTATTAAGTCCGTCACTGTAACAAAACACCATGTGCATTTTAAAATGAGTTCGGAAGCCCTTTGATATTTTCTTATCCAACAAAAATTACATCTCAGTACATGCTAAAGTGAAGACCACAGACCACTGATAAACTAGTCTTATTGTTTCATTATAGTCATACAAACATAAAATATAAAAACCTTGTCATTTTCTATCATAAATTTGAAAGTCACGGGCTCCATTAAATCGATTTGTATATATACATGTACTATCTTTTAAGTGCTTGTACTGTTTTGACTTGGATATAATTAATATTTTATTGCAAATCTATTCTATGATATACCCCGCTATTGTTATCTTTACTGGTGAGTTCGAATACCAAGTAATGCATATGATCGCTTGTTGAGAGCAGAATGCGACAGAATATATATGTTTACTTTGTATTTTTGTACCGTTAGGTTGTCGAGTAGCATGTGTTCTGTAGAACTTGTTCAGGTACAATCCCTTTATTTTTTCGTACACGGTCAGTACCACAAAATGATAATTATTTATTTTACACATAATTTTTCATACAATGAAATTAATAATATTTTTTTGTGTATAAAAAATTACATGAAATATGGTATGATTAGTCTTAAGTGAAGGACTGTTGGTCAATGAACATGTACAGAGGTTTGACACCATGAATATAATTCCAGTCTTAAAACTCCTACTCACAAATTTAGCATATAATAAAATGCATTTTTGATCACAAGAACTGGATTAATTTCAAAATATGTGGTAAAATGGAACTATAGCATGCTAGTGTACTTTGAAATGCATGTGCCCTCAGCAAATGCAATGTCTTCTTGCTTTAGAATCCTGCCTATGCTTGCGAAACTGACTTTCTATAAAAACAAAGGTTATGCATTACAACATATGTAAAAAGTCAAGTATTCTTCAGGTAAAATCAAATGGTGGTGAGCTATCTCATTCAGAAACTGTTGTAAAAAATCTAAATGACATTGGGAAAGCCAGTCTGCTAAATGATTGGTTTCTCTGAAAATAAATAAAATAAGTGGATCTCAAACTCTCACCATTTTGCTGCAAAGAGGATTTCTTTGACAAAAGTTATCTTTTTCACACATAAATTTATAGTGTAATTATCACAATAAATTTTTATTCTTTTCTCTTTAAGGTGAATTTAAAGATGGTTTAAACCAGTCAGAATCAATTTTCAAACACGATCTGCTGACCACTGGTTACTGATTGAACAACGGTCAATTAAGGCCAATAATAATCATTACTTGCAACAAACAACACCAAAGATGGCTCTTCTGAAAATAACAACCTCATTATCCATGGTACTTTCTCCTCTTTCAGATGTAAATATCAGACTGTGTTACATCTGAATATATTCATGGTTCAAAAGTCAAGTGTCCATATTTGGCACATATGACACTGCGGACTTTCCACAACATATTTAGTGGAAATAAACATATACTGAACTTTTAAAAACATAAAAACAAACTAAACAGCAATACATGCTCACCTAAGTTTGCTTTTTAAACACTGTGAACCTCATTTTAGAAGAAAAATGGTAAAATGTCCACAAATACTTGGGTCAAAGCCCCATAATTATGCCTTTGTTACAGGTCACCCAAGATCAAACAATGGATACATAACAAGAATAACAACAGTATGATACAAATTGCACTCAAAAACACATAAAGACTTCATTTTTTTTTTAAAAAGGTGACATTTATACCAAGGGATCAGATTATAAAAACATACTGACATGATATTTGCAAAATTTATTATAAAAGTTTCGTACAACTTTTTGGTATGATTTTTATGGGTCGACATAATATACAGTAGAGTAAATGGTTTAATACATTGCAGTCAAAGAAGGACAGCTAAAATTCAACCAATTCTGTATAAAATGGATTAAACTGCCAGAAGATAACATTAAAACTGTCATATTTACCAACAGGTAAATCTTAAAAATGATTTTGCAGAATCTAAAGACAAGAAAACCAATTGGGACATTGTCATATTTGTGAAATTTTGTCATAATAAAGAACAGAAAATTGGATTACATCATTCATTAAAATACATAATTATAAATATTAGTGTTACAATATTTGAACTTTTCCAAATGAGGACATTCCATAGACTGGGTTTATCATTATCAGAATCTACCAACTCATCACATATATATATATATATATATATATATATATATATATATATATATATATATATATATATATATATATTACCTTAATCCAACATGAGCATATGCAATATGTAACTGTGAGTTTCCATATTCAAATAAAAAACATTTCCATATTTGCATAAAGAAAGCAACAAATAAGACTTATATGGTGGCTACAGATTTCTGTACACATATATAAATTTGTTTGAAAAAGAACAAGCATGGCAAAATCCTGGAATCTTTAGATATTTTAATAATCTGACCAGATGTAGATTTAAAGACTGAAAAGGAGGACTTGTCCAGGAAAAAGAGGATGAATGACAACCCTATGAATACTTTTTGAGAACCAACTCAGTGTCAGTTCCTTCTCTGATTCTACATTTTAACAGTTTCCTATACTCCACCAACTGTTGCTGAAAATAATGGCCAGAATTATTAAGAAAATATTATAAAGTTGAGACTCCTAAAATTTACTTTTGAAGCTTCCCTTGACATTCTGTAATGACAAATTAGTGAAAAACAATAAGAAAGCCTAAATAAGGAATTTGGCGAACGTTTTGCCTATATGACCCATATTCATGGACCTGTCCAGCCTGGACTAACAGGCTAACTAAGTTTTTGTCTTTCTACTCATTGGTCACAGATTTAATGACTGAAATCTGATGCTTGACTTTTTTCCTATTAAGCTTTATGAGGCAATAAACTTCATAAAGAGAAGCAAAACTGTGGAAATATGCAAAGCTAGTTCATTTTATGTTTGTCTGCTTTCTGGCCATTGATATTATTTTAAAGATATCAAAATTTGACCAAAAAATACTGTTATCATAACCAAAAGTTAAGACAGCAATAGTTATTGAGAATTCAGATCAATATAATATAGGTTCACCAGGGCACTGTAATAAATGTGTTACTGGTTTGAAGAGTAACATATAATTTCAACTTGTGTTGGACTCAAGCATCTAGCATTTCATGTACATGGAACACTATAAAAAAGCACACTAATGGCTTCAAAATAACATGTAAATGGTACACTATAAAAAAGCACACTAATGGCTTCAAAAGTACATGTAAATGGAACACAGAAAACATCATATATTCTTTAAAGACGAATGTTCACAAACAGATTTCTATATAACCATATTTCAACAGATGCAAATTTCATCATGAAATAACAAGAGGTCAAAGAAGTTCAAAAACACATGTCACATGTACAAATCTCTGACCTGTTAGGTTTTCTACCACGTCTGACCAGGGCTGTAGAGAGTGATCACGGACCTTGGGGTAAGAAACACCCAGGCCTCTCCTAGTTTTTGTTCAAACAAAAGTTTTCTTTTATAAAATTAACAAGTGTTGTTTGGAGGCCCCAGGGATATATCCCCAGTTGACCCCCCCCCCTTGTAGGCCCTGCATCAGACCTGCGGGGTTTTCTTCTTCTAGCTTTAGGGTTAGGGGACCTCAATGATACAACTACTGTTTATATCTAAATATACATATACAGTAGAACTTCGATTATCCATCAGGGTGCAGGACCAAGACCATGATGGATATGAGAATGGACAGATAATAGAATATGTGCATTAAAAGTATTATACAACAGGCTGGGTCATCAAAAAATCATAATATCTACATATGTACATGTACCTATTTTTAATATTTTGATGTACAATGCCCTGAAGGTTAACAGAGACTGACGGTTAATCGGGTGCTGGATAATCAAAGTTCTACTGTACAAAAGTTCTGTCGACCTCTCAAAGTTCTACACTACAATTTAGCTACAGTGTACATGGTTTCCTGATATACATATCCATCTCTATCCTTCTTCTATTAAGTTCTTCTACTAAGTTCCTATTTCATGTGTCTCTGTATTTCCATATCTCTATCTGTCTTTTCCCTCTCATGCATCCATATATATACTATAGTGCATACCCACCCCCACTTCCCTTACATACTGAATATGATTGGCTAACCATTACCAAATGAAGGACAGCCCCTTTCCCCCACTGACCATACCATAACTAAATCATACTGAAACAACATCAAAAAGAATATGACCCAGTTACCTAGATTTGTCATGATGCCCATATAGAAGAATATGACCAAGTTACCCAGATCTGTCATAACTTCCTGAATCCCACAAACTTGCCTTATTAGCTGTCTCTGATATTGATATGTTTACAAATTCTCACCCCTAGTTTCCTGCTAAAGAGAAACCTGATATTGGTAATTACTGATTCTGTTACTTCCTGTCCTTTCAGCCTTATATAATTTAACTTTTTCTCACACTACAATGCCTTAGGTCATAAATCTATGGTCTTAAACTAAATAGCAGAAAAGAGCATAAAGCAACAAGTTTTGTAAAATTCAACAAATAATTTATTTCCCAAGAATACAAAGTTTAAATTTAAAAAGAACTTACTGTACTGTAAATTAAATTCCAAATAGTTCTAAAAATTCTATCACAAGTCCAAAAGCAGAGTATTCTGAATGAATTCCAGTGGTGTTCTGAACAAATTTCAATTTTGAATGTGCTGATGTACCAATAGCCTCGAATGTGCTAATTTGCCAACTGTCTTGATGTATCACAATGATATAATCCAAAATGTCCTTGAATGTAATCCAAAAATAGTGATTAGTTTTTGGAAACTTCTAATATCAGAATCAAGATTAGCAATAATTCAAACTGAAGCAAATAAATGTACAATTAATAATTATCTTAATACATAACCTATGATGATAGACAAATATTAGCTATGGATTATGTTGTTTTCAAAATAAATATCACTATTTAGGTAAGCCCTTAGAATCATATAATCATTAACAAGAAAAAAATTAAACTCTATATATAGAGCTGTCTGGCTTTTCTGCGCACACAAGGTTTCCATCACCAGTATTAATGCAAAATGCATACTGACATATTGACAAAAATAAAATACTGCAATGCTTACCATTTGAAAAAAGGCAACTGTCACCAGAATATTCTGTTCAAAACAATATTAATTTTGGACACACTGGATACCACCCCTGTGTTTTCATGACTCCCAATATGTCGGCCTATCCTGCGCATAGCTTTGACAAGATGTAATGTTTATGCATTGGGCTATGGAAATGAAATACATTACTTTGGACTCATTCTGTCCACAATTCAGTTGAGTAATTAAGTCAGGTTTATAGCTGGTTTTAAAAAATTCAACGTAACAATGCCTCTAATTGGTATGAGATATTAAGCAAACTAAACTGACCTTGTTAAAAAATTAGTAAAAGTTCAACATTTTATTAAAATAAGCTATTATGTGGAAGAGAAACAACAATGAATAGGATTTAATATGTTTACGTTTCGTTTATGAGAAAAAAAACTTACTAAAGTATTTAGAAACAGCCTATATGGCAGGAAATTTCTCAAGAATCCCTTTCTAGTGGCAAGTTAACATGTTTTAAAACAGACGATCAAGTACGTGTGGGACAACTTCTTGCAAAATTAGAAACTTGGATTAAGATGCAGTATTGTTCTAAGGTAAACATGTCAATCATTTACATAATGAATTTATTTGTATGATTCTAAAAGATAAATATGAAATACATTTTTCTGGGTTACAAGTTCAAGAAGGTCACTGAGTGGGGGCTTCATGTTGACATTTAGAAATCACATTTTCATATACATTTAGAGTAGAAAGTGAATATTTCTGTAAATTTTATGAATGTCACTTTCCTTAATTAAACAAAGATCGTTCTTTCTTGATATAAACTGGATTTTTTACCAAAAACAACATGTGACCCAATGTTTACATAAATAATGTGTTGGTGCGCAGAATTACCAGATGTGCAAAATAGGTTGCCATGGTAGTACATACATATATATATATATATATATATATATATATATATATATATATATATATATATATATATATAAGTAAAGCCAGCACACAATACAAATATACACATAACATGACAAAAGACCAAAAGAAAAAAATGGTGAATGGTACATGTGTTTCAATGCTTCCTGTGCATTTCTTTCAAAAGAAATAAAGATGGTTTCATTCTTTTAAATTCTGCAAAATCCAATTATGCAGAAAACATTCCATTCTCATATTTACACTAATAATAAAACTTCCAGTAACCAAAAAAATCTAAGGATATTGTATCAGCAATTAAATATACTATCAACAATTTTGCCAAAATTGATTTTAAAAACATATTGCACATCGTGTGTTCTTGATGTTGATGAAATTAACTAGTCCCACAAAGTTAGAGTTATCAGAGTTACCTCCCCTAGACCACTCGGTTTTGTGTATTGGTGTAGCAATAGAGCAATCACTACCTACCAGCTATGGCCGTGTCTCCCCAAAATCCGCTTGCGCATCCAACCTTGACCGACTGGCCGGGTAATATTTGAGAATAACTTCTCCGTTTTGGATGACTACCACAAACATGAAATGGCAAAAGATGTCTGCCTAGTCTCGATAGTTCTCTTTGCTGCAAACGAACAAAAACCCGTGATGCCATACTACATTGTTTTCCCTACATAGCGCATGCGTTTACGTCACATGACTGCTGATCATTTTGGCAAGATGGAAGAATAAGACAACTGTCAACTATTTGCCTTGTAAAACAACGCTTTCATTTGTGCCCTAATAATATAATGATTCGTTAGAAAAACAAGTAAGTAAATTGGCGTTAATATTTCTTCAAAATGGCTGCTTCAATGGAAGAAATAGTTTATGGAACAAAAGAAGATGGACATGTTATGACTGAGAAAGTGCAGACACTTGCCACAGCAATTTATGCTGAATTCGAACGGATGATTAAAAAATATGACGAAGATGTTGTGAAAGAACTTATGCCGTTGATTGTTGGGATTTTAGAAAACCTTGATCAAGCATACACCGAGAAGTCTGAAACAGAGGTAGACCAAGAACTTTTGAGAGAAGATAATGAACAATTGCTGACGCAGTATGAACGAGAGAAGCAGCTGCGGAAGGCAACGGAACAGGTGGGTTGGGGATGTTGCTCCTATGGATATGAAAAATATGTATTTGTTTCCTATCTTGCCTTAAGTCAATGTGTTGTCATAAATTTTTGTGACTTAAATTTTATAATATAAACGAATTCATCTTGACGTGTTGTATGATTCGTTCCCTTTGACGCTGTTTTTTCTTCTTTTTTTTTTAATTAATAGAAATGCATTTACTAAATCCTTTGGCGAGTCTCTCAGGAATGATGCTTATCTACAACTTATGCTGGGTACCCAAATTGTGTAAAAGTAGCCATCAGAATAGTACACAAGATAATCACTTGCAAATGAAGGTATACAAAATGCAGAAAAACAGCTGATGCTGTGATGATTTGCAAGAATGTTTGTATTTCTCCATAACAGACAAAATAAATTTCCAAATCATGGCACTTTTTTAAATATGACATACAACACTATACAAAAATACAAACTGTGCAAAGTAATAATCAGTGATAATAATAGTAATAATAATAATAATAAAAGAGAGCTGTCAGAGTGCATGTAATTAGCATTTTGATCAGAACAATCATTAGGCACCAAAATTTGTCTGCTAATATCTATAGTGCAAGTCACATTGGTTATGGAAGCATTCAACACCGACTATTTCAGTAATGGGTTTCATATTTTAGAATTTGATTCTACATACCTTTAAGTGGCAAGTATTCACTTCATTTGGATTTGTATACATTCATATTCCTTTGGATGTGGATTATTTAGATGCCCCAAGATTTACATACAGCAAAGTCAATGTTAAAACAGACATTTTTGGATGACATGAACCTAAAGGTGTGATCCAGTACAATCTGGATTGAATGTCATGTGCAGTGATGTCACAATGAAAGCTACGCATATTGATATAAAAAAAAATCATACTACCCTTGATTGTGACAATTCCACCTGATGCTCTCATATTTTGACCCAAGTTTAGTACATGGCTGCCATTATAAAGGTCCATAGCGGTAGATAATTTTCATCTGGAAGTTTCTTGGTGACAGTTATGGTGTTGAGCATTCAATAATAAGATTGAATAGACTTTGGTTTAAAAAATTAGTGTTAAATTTTAAAAGAACAATTTATATTTGATTTAAAATGAGTAAATGCGCATATATGACCCATGTGACTTGTACTAGAACCTGTGCCACTTCATGGAATCCCATTCAAATCACTTGCACGGTTACAGCTTGCACACTACATTATTGATGCTTGCAATGTACAAATGGATCGAAGAAAAGAAATTTGCAGACAACAGAGGTTGTGTACCACTCAGCTGTTGAAATTTTAACGTGTCGAGAAATGGAAAGCATTCATACTTTTATGCGCATTTCAGTGTCCTGGAAACCATGACACATGACATGGTTTTGCTTATAAGTTTGATTTTATTTTATTTTCCTAAGTGAAGAATATCACTGTCGCCTTTGTCTGTTCACACAGTTTTAATTGTTAAGAAAATATTAAGAAAAATTGTGTTATTGTGCACATAGACACAGGAATTTGGGATCAGTTCCCATGTGACATTGGTTCAGGTAAGTGTTAAATGGATGCTTTGAAATGTGCAAATTGCAAACAGCAAGCCCACTGAGAGCATATTCTTGTTAATACATTTTGAAGTTACTTCAATTTAAATATATAGCTCTATCATGTATTATAATACATAAATGAAATATTGTTTATAAACAACTTGTATAAATGCAGAAATCCAAGTGGAGCCTGGTGATTACTGCCATCCATTTGATTCTGTCTACCCAACATAGTGCAATAATATTGTGCACCTTTGTTCTATTATGGTCTCCACTTTTTTATGCAGTATAGGGTTAGGTGGACATGCATAGAAGGTCAATAGTTGCCTGCTGTTACTCCAGTCTCGTGTATCAATTTGACCACATTATGTACAAGTGGTTGAGAGCATGTATCATTTGTGAGAGCTTTTTGTACAAATTGAATATAAAAATGTCCATATTTCACCACAAAAGCACAGTTAAACTTATGGAGAAGGACAGACATATTTAAAAAAGGTGTGAAAGCAGTCATAGAGACACCTTGAATTATCTGAAGTAAAATATTAATAGTTGTTTATAAATTTGAAACATTAAATATTTATACCAATGACTGTTCATGCCTGATTGTTGAGTAATCTGCACCTTACCTGTCCTTACAAAACAAAAACTAAATATTCATCCCATTGGACTTCTACAACATCAGATGGGTTCTAAAGTGGGTAATAAAAAGTTAACAATGGGTCTAAGCAAAACAAAGGCAGAGAGTAGTCCACATTTTGTTTGACATGTAGTGCTATGATTGTGATATAGTGTGACATTCATTCCAGATTATATTGAATCACTCTTCTTAGGTGACCTCGGGGTGTTTATATAATGATCTTCGAAGGAATATTGATTGAGATATGAAACAAAGTGAATAACTGCTTTTTAAAGATGTGTGTGATCATATTCTAAAATATGACACATACTGTATGGCTGAAAATGTCTGTAACAAATGCCTAAGTGACTATTTGGTGTTTGCCTAACCAAATTATGCTTTTCAGATTTATGCTAGACCAGTTGACCATGGCAGGTGTAATGTATTATGAGACTAGGTTGAACTGCTTAAAATGGATCAGTAGTCCTTCACATAGACTAGCACATTTTCTCTTGTACTACTGGAATATTATATGGTATTAGTGGCTGTGGTTAAAAGCCAGGAAATTTGCTACTCTTGCTCAATACACAGCTCTGCAGAAATGCACATTGATGGATTGCAGGTATAGTTTATTTTTAGGGAGCTGGTCTTGCCTCCAGACAATCATTATACCAGCTTCCCAATTTGTGTGGTCATTCAGAATTCATTAGTATGTTCTATATGTTGTGCCACTAGGTACAGATAGGCCTGGATGAGAGAGTGATGGTGATGTGCAACTTAACATTACTTAAATCCAAATGCACAAGTCATGACATTATTCCCCACCACCACCACATGCTTTTATGTCCTGTGACGAGGAGCAAAAGGCAAAGCAGCAGGTATACTGGGAGCTGTAGTTGGACTCCTGCACTTTAAAAAAATTGGCACCAGATGTTATGCAAAACATGCTTTATCAGTGCTTTACAATGTAAAAACAATATGAGAGTGATGTGAAACAGTACTCAGATTGAGCACATCTTCATGCTCATTGTAGAAATTGTGGACTTTTTGGTCATTCAGGAAAAATTTGACACATAGTTTTTGTGTGTGGTACATAATTAGTTTCTCTGTTTTTTGTGCTTATGTTCTGATTCTTATCCAGATGGATTTGCCAATTTGTGCCAAGAAATCTAACTAGTTATAGATCCAGGTTAGTAGCAAAAATACATGTGCATTCTTCATATGGTTTCCTGTAATTTTGACATGTATAGGTTACACTTTTTATGTCTGATTATGCTATTTGGCCACTTATATTAGTAATGAGTATACTTGTACCTCCCTACAGTTTTGTATGTATGGTGATGCACCAACCTGTACCAGGAAAGCATCAGTCTGCAAACAAAATTAAATGTCTACAAAGGTAATGTATTGCAACAAGCTGAACCATTTTCCTATGGGGAAAAAAATCAGTATTTTTTTATTACAAATGTTGGTAGATAATGAGCAAAAATTGAAGTTAAATGAGAGCAAAACCCAGAATGGAGAACTCTTTATGGTGCAGCATATTTCAGGTTAATCAGATATTCAGACACGAGTTACTTGAGCAAATGATTTATTGCAATAAGTGTCCAAGGAAAATATGATAGTACAGTGCAGATGACTAAAGGTGGAAGAACTGGCAAAGCAAATAAAATGATCTAATTTATGTACTATAGTAGAATCTGACTTGAAAGACCACTACTTGTGTCAAAATAATCGTGGTCTTCCAATGGAAGTAAAAATTATATAATTAAGTCAGTCTGTGCTTTAAGAACCAGGTCACTTAGGAGACAGTGGTTTTTGATACAGTGGTCTTTCAAAATAAGTTTTACTGTACAGTGTATCCTGCCCTTGGATTGCCACACACAGTGGTAATGCATTGGGGGGAGGGGGCAGCTAAACTTGAATTTTAAGGAGAAGTGACTTCTCCTTTTGGACAGAGTATAGACCATTCATAATGAGATCCTCATGAATATTAATGTATCGCGAAACAAGGCTAAGCTAGGCAAATCGCGACTGTACTGCATATAATATATTATGTAGATTCCTTTTGCGAAAGAATTATATTGACTGCGGCTGTAATGGATGTAATGTATTTTATAGAGATTGTTTCCTTTTGCGTAAGAATATTTTATATTATAGAATTACCACTGTACATATTATAATGACGAAAACTTACTTGATATGTCCATTCTCTTAAACGTAAGTTGATTTACGTCTTATCTTGAGTGTCCATTTTCTCTACAGCACACGAAATCCAAGTTAACAATAGAGAAAAGAAACTATTTAAAGCATGAATTTTGTTTCTGATTAGGTATGGTTTAAATGTACAGCTGTGATCAATCAATACTGTGGTCAAAACAGGCGGTCAGAATAAAACATTTACAAAATGTGCATAGTGACACAAACTGCCCTTTTAACCAACCATGCCCCTCAAACCAGAAAGACTTTGTGGTGTGCTTTAAATATTTTTGGGTACATGTCAGTATGCTTGCATTTTAGTTTGTATCAAAGTGCACAACCTGGTTGTTGTCATGGTGCTTGCTGCTTTTAGTGCCTGGAGGTGGGAGGGACTGGGATTTTCCCTTTAAATGACATACTTTTTCTTTTCTAATCATTTGTCAACTGACAATATGGATACACAATTTTATTCATACGAACACATTTTTTTGTTGTTGTTTCAATAACAGACTGGCAGTTATACATTTACCCACGAAACTGCAGGATTATTTGTTCAAAGCTGTTTGAAAGCCATTCATTATATATATATATATATATATATTTAAAAAAATCAAAGCACCCTGCCCCCAAACACACAAATTGGTCCCGTATTTATGTGAACTTCTTCCTTGATTATAATTAATATTATTTTTGTTGTATTGGTAGATGGATGAATTTTAACACCCAGTATATGTAAATGCAGACATTAGATAAAGTAAACATAACAGGGAAGAATCATGTCTAAACAATATAAAATTTTGTCATTTTATGTATGGGATATTCTTTTAATCTGTTTATTAAAATAATTTTCTCTTTAATTTTAACAAAACCTTTATCTGCCATGATTTGGTCCCCTGGTTCTAACAAATCTATAAGCTGGTGCCTAGCTTAGTCTCGTTTTGGATTCATGATATTGACCCAGGGTCACATGAATACATGAATACATTCTGAGAATGGTCTATATGTGTGCATTATAAAAATTTTGTACATGTACTGTATATACTCGTGTATAAGCCGAATAATTAAGGAAAAAATAAAGGCCTGAAAGAAGGGGGGGGTCGGCTTATCTGCGGGCCAATGTCTAGACTTGACAGATTTAAGTCTTTTTGTTCTGTGTCCTAAGACATATGCGTGTAAAAAAAAAATCATTTTCAGTGACCCAACACTTATTAAACTGTTATCAAGTACTATGATTGATTTTGTTATTATTTTGCATGTGCATATTTTCTGATTTCTCCAACACAAAATTAAGTAAAGGTAAATACAGTCTTCATAATTCGCGGGCCGGTTGAGTTTACCCGGGAGACCAGGCTGAACTATAATGTACAGTACTTACACAGTGCAAAGCATGCATAGCGTCACTTAAATCCTTATTTATTCCCAAATATATTAGATGCAGATTTTGCATTCTTCCAGATAACATTTCAGCTAGTCCTTAATAGCTGTTTCATTTACGTTGAACCACGCACTCATGAATTATTAATTTTCAATGATATAAGCAATCCTTCAAACTGAGGTAATATTTATGAAAAGGTACGCACGGGTATTTTTTCTCCCAGCGTGAGAGTTGACAGGTATAGTGTAAGGTAGTTTACATCAAAGCTAACTACAACTCAGCTTTTAATTTTACGGTATTAGCATAATTTTTGAAGGATTATTTCTGAAACTTCATTATTGTATTTTGGAGATATTATTAAAGTTTTGTGGCAGTGGTGCCCATGATTCAACTCCAAGAAATGTACTTAATTCAGCGGAATGTGCTTCATTCAGCATGTGTTCAGACCTACAGTGTACATGCAGTGGCGCCATTACGTAAATACATTCACTAGCCTAATTGCGAGCGTTGAATCAATCTGTATTGTTGTTCATTGTATTGTCATATTGGGATCAAAGTTTAATTTGGCTATATAATTAAGAGCACAGCAGAAACTATCCATTCTAATTAGTTTTAACTGATAGGAGTAATGAGAGTAGAGTAATATAATTGCAAGTTGGTAAAAATGCTTAATCAACTGCCGCTTAAACAATTTGTTTACTTTCAGAAAGTTCACTATGAAATAGTAGTCAGAAGAGATTTCTAAACTACAACCTAGTAACATGTACATGAGAGCAAATTCACAAGTGTCTTCATACCATACTGTTTGTTTTAATTTCATTGTTGCTGATAAATCAGTACTCTAACTTGTCATAAACACCACATTGAAGCAATGAAGTCAATATATGAATTAACTAGGCCCCTTCTATCTGAGGCAACACAACTAGAAACAAGTATGGCTTCAGGCATAACATGTGAGTGCATTTAATTTTAGAATGGATTTTCTTAATTATATAACCACTCACTTTCCAGGTTACAATAATCCATTGATAGGATTGCAAATGTATGGTTTTATTATTTGCCTATGTACTTGTAGTAATGGCATGCATTGGTTAAATTGTATTTGCTTTGCTGCTTTGTTTGCTACTTTCACAAAAATGAGTGCTCTCAGAAAAAAACCTTGACCTTACAGCACTTTCTGAACTCCACAACATTTGTACCATATGTTTCTTACCTACATGATTACAATTTTAGGTTAATCTTCAGTCATATAATATTTAGAGTTTGCTTTCTATGACTTGTATATTTTTTGTAATCTATTTACCCAGTGATTTGCAAAGAAAGACAGTCTAATGAAGTGGTATTTCCTAGACACAGCAATGTCTGCCATTACAGGTTCAGTTATGGTTTCAAACTGATTTTGTAAAGAAAATAATGCAAACTCTCTGTTTATCTTTATGGGGGTGGGTAAAATAAAAATGTGTTCTTCACCGATTCTATTCTTACAACAAATTACTATTTACATAATGATGTTTAATTTTGAAACAAAACTTGGTATGTTTTCATCATCTAATGGTAGGCCTAACTTGAGGAAATCAGGCATTGATAACTTTCTTGGGAAAGGGTTAGTGGTCAGTCAGATCTTAAAACATGCCTGTGAATGTGCAAGAGTTTGTCAGCGCAGTTGGCATCAATGCCGCATACAGTATATTTTGCCTTGGGTTAAAACACAACACTGTCAGAACTGCCAGGCTTAAGTCATAAACTACTTTCTTTCATCGTACATTTAAAAATCACAGGGCATAACCGTTTTCACTTTCCAAACAGGAAAAGGCAAAGCTTTTTAGATGACTTACTCACCCACTTTGCATGGTTGCGTGACTCCTGTTATAGTAACTCCTCACCTTTGTTCATTATGCAGGAAACTTCACCTATACATGTTACTGTGAGAAATAATCCTTGATGTGTTATCTTTTTCATTTCTGCTACCTGTTTCCTACCAATAAAAATTTTCATAATTTTTTTTTTACTATGCCGAGGATTTGGAGATCTATTTTTCTTCTGAAACCTCTCGCAAGCAGACTTGCACATTTTGCACTGTGAAAAGACAACACTATCCTAGTGACTGCAATATATTCCAGAACATAAATCTAGCTTACGAAGCATTTTAAAACCACCATTAAAATATTTCTCAGAAGAGGAGAAAGCTGTGTGTTAATGAATCTGACATTGTTCATGAGACTGCTTAATGTTTGTTAACATCTTCATAAAATTTTAGAAACAGTTTTCATTTTCATACAGGTCCCAGAAATGTTCATGCTTTTATTGCAAAATTACACTAGATAAATCAGGAAACAGTGCTCTGTGTTCTAGGGAATTGTGTGACAAGGTCCGAGTCACTAGGCCTTTGCTCTAGAACAGAATTTCAGTAGAAGACTTTAAAGGTTTGAAGAATCAGCTCAGTTTTCCTGACTGTCGTCTTGTATCTTCATCTGCAACAGTCAGTAAACAGCTTGAGAAATGGCAGTGGAAGCAGACTATTGTCTCAGGCATATTACAAATCATATATGCATATTTGTTATATATTTTGGTTATATTTCCAAAACATTGATAATAGTTGGTGTGCATTTCAGGGATTGGATTTTATAGCAAATACTCCTGCATGCCAGGAAATCTATCCAAAATATCTAAAGAATTACTATGACAAGCAAACATTACAGTCATTGTCATAATGCTAGTTTGAAGTTTGTTTCACAACTAACAAATCATTCAAATTGCAGTACTTAACATTCAGACTCTGTATGCTTTAAAAAATCAACAAGTAACCAAAATAACTGCCTCAAATCAATTTGTAGCCAAGGTCTGCAATTATCAACATAGTGCTGAGGGTTTTTCGATCAAAACTTCATAGCTCTCAAATTCGCTTTTTAGCTGTATCACCATCTACTTGACTGAAACCACATCTTTGGACTGAACAAATTCTAACAGTACAAAGGTTCTTGAATAGGAAGAAATATATGCACGACAAAATTATTGGTAATCAATATAACTTCATCCTGTACCTTATTTTATTACAGATATGGCTTCCTCTGAAGGTTCTGCATTTCTTAAATGTGAACTTCAAAGCAAAATATCATTGAAAGCTCTGTTGAAAGTGCATCAACAGTGAAATGATTCCCTGTGTTTTGGGCAAGATGATGTTCATTTTATGCAATAGGTTTTCATAGTCTTATGATGTAAATTAAAACTTTCTGTTTTTGTATTTTTGGTTGAGGGTTAGTAGGCACTTTTTCATTTACCTGATCTTTTACATATTTCAAGACTGTAAATGCCAATGCAATCAATGCATTTGGCATTGTCTTCAAAGTAAGAATGTATGTTTGGAGTGCAATGCAAGAGTTGTGGCTGAATAGAGCCAAGTAAGTCTAGGAATGTTCAAAACCTTAAAAGGAACATTGTGAATGCATCCTAGGACAACAAAAAAAATATATTGTGTGAAGAAAAGATAGCCTGTAAAATTTGTTTATTTCTAATATACAGCTTTTGCCAAGACAAATTTGTATAGGATCACAAGATAAAATAAACACTAATTACACACCCATATGCTTACAAATCAAGTTCAGACGCATACTGCATAGATCCAGATCTGGCATCACATAAAGTTCCTGAAGGCCTGGGTCTGTGCAGTTTTTTAGGAATAAACAGTAGAGCATTATGCACTGGAAGATCAGGGTCTGTGACTTGTATATGAGTTTATACTAGGGGTGGGCAAAATAGGGCTTAAGCAGACTGGATTATGCAGATGTCTGGTTTTATCCGTTAATTTACATCCTTGGGTATGGCTTTAAAAGTCACTTACCCAGTCCATGCCCTGGAGGAAGTTGCCCATACCTGGTATATACAGTACATCTGCAGTCAAACTTGTTTTAAGCAGCTGCCCATAGCAAAATGCCAAACTTTGTACACAGGTGACCAGGGTTCATTTTTGGCTTTGCCCTAGCACTGTTCATATGTAATTGTCATATTTGGCACAATAATATTATCTCTGTGGTGCTGGTAGGACCCCATGTAAAGCCCCAACAAAGTGCAAATAAAAGATTGTTTAGGTTGATTTTAGGCTAACTGAATTATGTATAACCCGTTCTTACTGAATAGAGTGTGATTATTGCCAAAGAAGTACACTGCAATCACTTCCATTGGATGACAGACATGTCCTATTGATTTTGATTAGCTTGGGCACCAGTCCAGGGTACATGGTTGATTATTAATAGAAAATGTGCTGAAAAGAAGCTGAAAGCTTTAGCAAAAAACACTTACATTTATTTCCATTGTATCTTATATAGTTGCTGATAAGGTGAGTCCAACTGCAAGCTGCACAGACCCAGATCTGCCATCACATAATACGACAACAGATCTGGGTTTGTGCAATTTATTAACATAGACCCTCATCTGCAGGTGCATTATGCTATGGCAGATCAGGATCTTTGTTGTTTGCTGTGTGACTCGACTTGTAAATTAGTACATACAATGAATTTACAGGGAATATTGGTTTGGTTTGGTGAGTTTAATGCCATTTTAAAGTACATGATAGGCTGTACATGGTGGCCAGTATATAAGGAGGAGGAAGAACCCAGGAAAACCCTGGAATGAAGCTATTGGCAAGGTAGACAAATACAGATTCAAATATTTAAAGTATATGTTTGGAGAAAGGTTGAGGATGATGAATTCAAATGCCAGTACATAAGACTCACAAGAAGGGAGGCTCATAAAGATCACTGATGCTATCATCATGGACTTGTCAATTTCTGTCATAATTATTCACCTTTTTTGTTTTATATACCTCCAATCGATCATTGGTCAGATTATGGGATGGTTTGATACAGTTTCCTAGTTCACTAAAATAACCATGTCCAGCATGAGAGTGACTGTGACAGTCTTGCATGTTTGAATTTCTTGAATAAATGACGAACAGGTACAGATAAATGTGACCCTTTTTTTTGTTTTAAAATGCCCCCCCCCCCTTGACCTGGTAGGGGCCATTGGGTCCACTTTAATCATTGAAATGAACACTGGTGACTTCTGAAAGCATGTTTTCCTTTCATACATGGTACTTGATGTTCAGTCCATGGTATTTGTTCATTGAATATATACCATACTCTATCAGTAGTGTTGTTGTTGTTGTTGTTGTTATTAATAGTATTATTATTATTGTTATTATTATTATTTTATGCAGTTGGCATTATTTCCTGTTCAAAGAATTCTCTATATGAGTTTATTGTTTATAAATTCTAGTGCAGCAGGGTTTAATGTATAGATTTCTTCAAGTTTCCTTCTGTCCATGTATTTTTTCTTCTATATATATATATATATATATATATATATATAAGATATAGATATACAGTCAACTTGACCAAAAGGTCTTCTTTATATTATGGTCAGCTGGTCTCAATGGCCATTCTATTACCCCTTATGGCGTAAATTTCATATATATATATATATATATATATATATATATATATATATAAGATATAGATATACAGTCAACTTGACCAAAAGATCCTCTTTATATTATGGTCAGCTGGTCTCAATGGCCATTCTATTACCCCTTATGGCACAAATTTTATATATATATATATATATATATATATATATATATATGTGTGTGTGTGTGTGTGTCTGTGTCACCCAGGTGTTTTCCACCAAATAATGGTTTCTCAATGGTTTAAGTGGTCATTGGTGTGTGTATATGCAATGGCAGCTCATTGTGGAAACTTAACTTTCTCTTTGTGAGGAAGGCATTGTTTATATGAAGGAATATCATTTGATTTGATATGCAGACATTATCTTGCTGGTACTTGCTATAATCCTGTTGCACTGTCAGTGTAACTCAGGTGTCATATGGTAAAATTGAAAATCATGGAAGTTTGTATCATTCATTTGAGGTGAGGGGTGACTGTGATCTTTTAAACTGTTATACTTTGTATTCCTGGTCATAGACAACTGTCTGTTCATTAGCACAAGTATGTTATCACAATTTCTCCTAAACTGCTTTTGAGGATTGTAGTGAAATTTACACACACAATTCACAGTCACAGACACAGACACACATTCATCGCATGGTCTAGTTGGTGCTAGATGAAAATGGTACTGCATGCACATCCAATATGACTGCTACAATGGCCATTTAAAAACGTTTGATATTGCAACTCCTCAGAATGGTTGGTCATATCTGCATGTTTTCACTGAAAGACGTCTTATAATGTCTGTTTGGTTCTAAAGAAAAATTATGCCGATCTGGCATTCAATATGAATGCCTTGACTACCATCTTGAAAATGTTGTTTCTGCAATTACTATTGAATGGATGGTCATATCAACATTGAGTTTTCGACAAAAAAAACTTCTCATGGGGTCCAATATGGCCATTGTGAAAATCTTATTGCTACTACTCCATGGGTCATTATATCAACATCAGGTTTTCACTAAACTTCTTATGATGTCTAGTTAGTCTGAAATTCAAATGGTGCCGATCTGAAGTTAACAAGGTATCCACAGTTGCAGTCATAAATATTTTCTTAATGCAATACCATCTGATCAGAAAATTATATTGATGTGAGATCTTCCTCAACAGACTTGTTCTTAAATGAACATGGTGTTGATCTGACATCTAGTGTGGCTTCCACACAGTGGCCAGAATGGAAATCTTACTGCCCACCTGAATTCATCATCTTTTCACCAAAAGACTTAATATGATGTCCACTAGGTCTTAAATGAGAATAATGCCATGTATAATATGGCTGCTACAATACAATCTTTTTAATACTACTCTTCCAGAGCGGAGAGCCCTGTTGACATAAGGTTTTCACCAAGACTTTTTATGATGTCTGCTTAGTCCTAAATGAAGATGACGATAATCTGAGGTCTAATTGCGACAGTTTTGACATCTTATCACTACTTCTCCTGAATGAATAGTCATATCATCATGAGGTTTTAACTAAGACTTCTTTTAATGTTATGGCGATGATTTGACATCCAGTATGTGACCATCTTGAAAACCTTGTTTTAGCTACTCTTTTAAAGGGAAGGTCATTTTGACATGGGGGTTTCATTAGAAGAGTTCTTACAATATCTGTTTGGTCCTAAATGAAACTGACTAGCCCTCAATATGGCCACCACGGTGACTGTCTTGAAAATAGTTGTTTCCACTCCCAAATGGATGGCTATATCAACATCAGGTTTTCAGCAGTTGACTTCTTATGAGACCTAGTTGGTCCCAAAATAAACATTGTCCAAGTCATACATCCAATATGGCTGCCACGACTGCTATCACAAAAATCTACTCTCCCAGAATGGATGGCTAAAATATTGTGTATACTGTCTACTTGCCCTAAATGAAATGGTGCTGATCTGACATCCTTCGTGTCCACCCCTGCAATTGAAAATTTTGTTATCACTGAAGAATATCAGAGATTGTATAGACACTCAGAAGTTAAAAGGAAGAAAGGGTCTTATTTTGAATTCTTGGAAATTCTCTTCACCCAGTAGTGTTAGTCTTTTCAAGAGACTTGTATTTATTCTTTTACCTCAAGATAATATCTTTTTTTAAACTGACATAATGGATATGATAGGGAATTTTTCTTTTGCATTAAATCTAAGTAAGAATACTTTTTTTCTAGCTATTTGAGAGCTGGAATTTTATTTAAAAAATCTTACACTCCCTCCACCACCACCCCCCCACATGTAACTAAGTGGTTTGTCCCTTATGGTAGAGGGTTGATACAATTTGCTGGATTGTAGGAAAAGTTATCATAGTATTTAAGCAGAAATGAAGTGTGAAAGTAGTTTAAGACTGATGCAAAACTGCTCATTTGGGAAGAGATAGATTTTTCTTTTTCCTTTTCATTAAGGTCAAGGATCAGAGACAGGTGTGTCACAGTTATAGCCTTATACAGCTTCTTTTAATTTCCTGTTTATCACAGGCCTTGCACATAAGCTGACTGTCTTTTGATTTCAGCAAGTTGAGCATCTGGCTAATACAGATAGTTTTTAAAGTGTGAATAGCTGTTTCTAAGCCTAATTTATACAAGTTGGAAAAACAATGAGTCAGTCCTCAGTTTAACTTTATATGTTAGCAGTCAGTCAGTAGTGAAATTAGTATTTTGTCATCATAGACAAGATCAGTGATTGTTTTACAAGTCAATGGTGGTTTAATATATTGGATGGATTAAAGTTAGCAGGAAACAGTAATTATGTGTAGAACATACATTTAAGAGAGATCAACATGTTCACATATTTATTGATTTTGTTGAATAGTGCATATAAAATCTTATGATTGTGTGTGTGTGATTTGGATTTTTTATGTAGCTTTAACAATTTTTCAGTCAGATCACTAAAATATCTACAGTGTGGCAGTTTATAAGGATGTCTAGCACCGGGGCATCATGCAGCAGACATGTAGCATGATGTCCCACCCAGTCACATTATCCTGACACCAGGCCGACCAGTCCTAACACTAACCTCTTAATGCTGAGCGCCAAGCGAGGTAGTTGTTAGTACCATTATTAGAAGTCTTTGGTATGACTCTGGGGGGGTTCAAACCTGTGACCTCCAGTGTCTGAGGCGGATGCTGTTACTACTAGGCTACTGGAGCGTTGCAATAATAATAATAACAACAGCAATAATTATTTATGTATAATGCACGTAACAATTTTTTTAAACAACAGCATGATAATAATAATAATAATAACAACAACAACAATTATATTCACTGCATGGTATTTATTCAGAAAGGATTTTTGAAAGGTGAGCCTGTGTACAATGGTCAGTTTTGCCTTTCCCCATAGGTGGCTGCTATTCACAGACATTATATATATATATATCTATACACATGTATATATACAGTACAGCTCATGTAATTTTTTTGACTCTCAATGCTTTGCAGTGGGTGACTTGTCCCCTCCATTTTTCGATTTTCAAGCTCTTGGTAACTCGACTATGGGTGTTACAATTTGAAGAATCAGTCTCAGTCATATATTTAGACCATAAATAATTTTATAAGTCTTGTTTCACTACATGTATATTTAGAAACGTTTGAATGACTTCTTTTGCAATAATTATATGCATTTACTTTACTCAAGGAAATCTGAATGATCTAATGCACTTTTCGATGAGAGGCACACATTACTGAGCTTAACATGAATGGCATAATTTATCTCATCGTTACAAAGGAAAAGTAATCCTCTGAGGTATGAACAATGAGTTTCCAAATGACAACCACTTCTGTTTTTTAAAAAAGTGAAGATAACACTGAATTTACATGGAAATGTGTTACGAGTCTATGCTCTTAAAATAAGTAACAGAAAAGAGTGAAAGACAACAAGCTTTATGAAATTTAACAGATTTATTTCCCTAGAATACAAAAGTGAAAATGAGAAAAAATCTTGTGAATTAAATCCCAAAATAATCCAAGAATTACAGACACAAATCCAAATAATATAAAGTCCTGAATAAAACTCAGTGCAGGTCCTGAAGAGATCCAAAACTGAAAGCAATGATGTGTCTGTTATAGCTGATGGAGTGTTGAATCACAGTAATATAATTCCAGGTTTGAATATATTCTAAATTCCAGTGAATGTCATTATCCAAGAATTTTATCAGAGTACTTTTGTATTTCCAGAGAAAATAATCACTTGAATTCGATAATTTGAAGAAAATAAAATTCAGCCCAGACTGGTCACAACATAATACAACTTGAAAGTGCTAGATGTTAACGCATGAATGGTACAATCCTCAGTTACAATACATATAGTTCTCTACTTGAACTCAGGTCACAATTAGCATTTTCTAAAAAGAAAATAAAAAAATTACCGAATGGAAAATAACATTCTAGAATGATCTAATGAGCCTTGTTTACTTACAACAAAATAACCTGTAAAATTCACTTAGGAAATTCCAATAATTTGATACAAATAAACATATTTACTCCTTGTTTACCTGAATATAATTCCTGATATTAAGTTCATGCTCATAGAGAATAATGAAGCTATTATTAGTTTTTTACATTGAATAATACAAAAAAAGCCAATTTAGCAGAGTGTGTGTGTGTGTGTGACTTAGATTTTTAACGTGCTTTAACATTTTTTCGGTCATATCGCTACAATGTCTGCAGTGTGCAGTTTATAATGATGTCAAGCACTGGGGCATCATGTCAAAGACATGTAGCATGATGTCCCACCCAGGTACATTATCCTGACGCCAGGCCGACCAGTCCTAACACTAACCTCTTAATGCTGAGTGCCAAGCGAGGCAGCTGTTGGTACCATTTTTGTAAGTCTTTGGTATGACTTGGCCAGGGATTGAACCCACGACCTTAATTTAGCAGAAATGAACTCAGTTTTGGACAAGGTCAAGTCCAACATAGGGTGACATTACAACAGCAAATAATAAGAAAAATTAAAATACAACTAACTGACAAACAGTTAAATTAAATATAACAAATGCAGCTACATGCTTAGTCCTTCATCAGCAGTGGCACAGTAATGAGACTGAATATACACAACCTGGAACTAGTTCAGTTCTGATATCATATGCTTTATAAGGGACTGATCATTTAATTGATGAGGCCAGAATGATCTTTCCCATTATGACATTTTTTTCTTTCATGTCAAGGTAAATTTGTTTTTAGTAAAACGGGGTATGAAATAAGTTCCTTTTCATACTACAAATCAGAGCAAGACAATTGTTTCCAAGCATTTAACCCTACCCTCCATTTAGAAAATTAAGTAGTCTGTCCCTAATAAAGACTTGACTTAAGCAAATGTTCTGCAAAATTCAAAACCATTGTCAACACTGTTATAAAATATTCACAGATGTTAGTATTAAAAGATGGTCAGTTTACTTCAGCAGATGCTCTTCAAAATTCTGGGCAGCGACCATTGTCACCACTGTTATAAAAAATATTCAAGATTGTTAGTATTAAAAGATTGTCAATTTCAGCTTGGGAAAGATGTGTTTCATTCACATGAAGCCATCTGCCATGCACATTGTATTTATATGCCCAAATTATGGTGCCACAATTAATGGAAGTTTGAATTGAAATTTTTCATCTGAAATCAACTTAATGAAGAAATGAATAATAATGTGGAAAATCGTCAGATCTAAGAGGTTCAGAGACTTAAATTTCCAACAAGTTTATAGCCTCCTGCATGAATGTACAGCTCTTCTTATAATGTGGTAGTTGTGGGCCATCATTGTCATCTGTGTTATGTACAGAATATCATTATACAGAGTACTGTGATATATATGGGACAATGATATCTTGAGACATCCACAAGTGAAGTGTACTTCAAGATTGTAGAAAATTATTAAGTCTAGATTTCTTAATAAATGAACATGCTAAAATGTACCTGAAATTTAACAACTGTGACCCGAATCTCATAAACCAGGCAATGAGACTTTATAGGTAATTTTTTACTATATCTGAATTTTAATTCATATGTATTCTAGCTCCTCATCGGGTATATGTAGTACAATTTTGTCCCCAAATCTAAAATTAGAGCAGGGAACTTGTTACCTGCGAGAGCAATCTAGGTGCAGTAAAGTTGATAATGGTTACGAATTTATCAGCTTATCCTCCAACCACAGACTAGGGATAGCACTGTTGTAATAATATATGCGTTGATTTGAACCTCATCTTTTACTTTCTTACCTTCTATTTTAGAAATACCTGGAATTAGAAGACATGGTGGAGGAGGCCAGGAACGATAGTGAATCAAAAGTGGAAAGTCTGGAGTCAATCGTACGCATGCTAGAGCTTAAATCCAAAAATTCATCTGATCATGGTGAGACACAGCTTTACAGACTGCTCAAAAGCTCTTTCAGTTTGAACAATGTTTATTTCTTAAGATTCTGACAGGATTTACAGACTTTATCATTCATATTAAAATGATAACATTTACTTTTGTCAAGCCAACCTTATTGTGGATATATCACACAGCAGTATTTCTGGCAGCAGCAGCATTGGGCTAGCAGTTTTGATTAAAGTTGCACATGACAGAGATCTCAAAGTTTCAGAATATGGAGTCCTGGACTCTTTCACTCAAGGAACTCAGGAGTCCCCAGCCTATTTCTGAGAGCCTCTAGCATAAACTTGCAAGTCCCTCACTTTCAAAAGGATAGAAAGAAAAATGAATAAAGCACAAGATCAATATTTTATTACACACTGGTATTAAATTATTCGAGAGAAACTATTGTTTGGTAATTGCCCCAAACAGTGATCATACAGCACTTGACCATCAGTAGTCTAGTTTATCAGACTGGTTTACTTTTTTGTTCTTTGACTTGTTAAACAAATGTATGCATGGCATTCTTTTTATTAAATCTTCAAGTACAGGGCATCCATTATGCAGATTAATTTATCCATTGCATCTTTGGTTGGAACTGTACTGCTTTTCATAGTGGTTTTTTTCTTCATTTGATTGTAATTCTTATCCCAATGGTAGTTTCTTCATACTTTGGATGAATCATAATGAAACTAAGAAAGTTAATTCTGCAACATGTATGCTTAACTTTCGACCTTGGGGCAAGGTCACATTTTACAGCAAAGCTTTGATCAAGAGCTGGACATGTAGGACAAGACCTTTGTGCTATGTACCACATCTGTAGCTATTTATTGGGTAGGGGTTATTTAAGCACCACCATCTTTTTTGTTTTGTTTTCTTTTAAGAGCACTTAAAACAGATTTGGGCAGTATTTTGCAAGGAAACAGGAGCTAAGTACATTTCCTAAAGACATACTGAGGCAGTCATCCCAGGTTAGCCTGGGTGGAGAAAAAGATCTAACAATAAGTCACAATTGTTTTATGTACTTTTGTTTCCAGTGTCAAGACTGGAAGAGAAAGAAGCAGATATGAAGAAAGAATACAACAAGCTACATGAGAGGTATACAGAGGTATAAAACAACTTTCGATTTTGTTTACATTTATGTGGCCAGCAAGAAAAGATGGCATAAAGCTCAAGTTACATCAAAATACTTTGATCAAGAAATTAATAAAATACATTCTCATATAACTTAAGTTGATCTTTTTTTAGATCTTAGATTCAAAATATTATGCAGCTTTTTTTTATTTATATTTCTCGGTTGTGAACAAAAGTTCTGTTGCAGACTTGCTCTTAAATATATACATAGATACGTATACATATACTTACATGATACAAAGTCTGAAATATTGAAAATAGTTTATATAAATTAAAGAATAAAATGGATATGCAAAATGAACTTAGGTCAAGGTGAAACTGGCTAGTTTTGAGTTGAGGAGAATCCTGTATATACTTATGTACATGTCAAGTCTAATTAACCCTGATATACTATCACATAATGTGCCAGCAGATCAGGAGCTGTGTTTGTTGTACTGATTACTCCTAACAAACTGCATAAACCCAGATCTTTTGGCACATTATGCAGAATCAGATCTGGGTCAATGCAGTTTGCAGTTGGATCTGACTTGTATATGGTGGTTTGATAATTGAGAAGTTTCAATATAGTGTAATTACATGTATGACTTTAAAACTGCTTTTTGTTTGGTCTGTTTTCATTGTAAATATTAGTAAGACATTTCTGTAATCTAAATTGGGATGGATTTGTTCACCTGTGGAACATAAGTATGGATGAACCCTATCAGTTTTTGAGTCAGTAGGTCATGACTGGCTAAAGGAAAAAAATTGATTTATGTACAATAACAATAAATTCTCCACCACCCTACAGTCAATAAACTTTGTTGATGATTTGATTTTAGGGTAAGGAAGACATCTGGGTCTAATGTCATCATCACTTTTGATGAAGAAGAAAAGTGTTTTGGCAAAATAACAGTAGTTCTGCATAATATACCAAACAGTGTGGACTGTTTTGAGTTGGGAATAATGAAGAAAGGGATCGACTGAGCAGTTAAAAGGTCAAAGGTTAAATTAACCATAACTGAAGAAGGAAAATGTTGTCTGCACAGTAACATGAGTTGTACATCACACATTTGGATCAAACTTTGGATCTAACTTGCATTACATACCCAACTTTGTGAATGGTTTGGACTTCCTACTGAATTTGGAGTCAAAAGTCAAGGTGACTGAATTAATTTTTTTTTAATAGTTTCTGTTTAAAAAATTTCAGTTATCAACTATGTACCTTCACCAAAGTATTTTGGATGATTTGTACGTTGGGTAATGAAGAAGCCTACTTATTGTGGGGTTATAAGGTCAGTATTACTGACTGTAAGAAGAATAATGGTTTTTACATGATAATTTTAATTCTTGACCACACATTTTAACCAAAGTTTTTTGAGAGTTTGCACTTGAAGTATGGAAGAGGTCTAATGATTTAGGGTCAAAAGGTTAATGGTCTTTGTCATTGTAGCTCCAAGGAAAACAGGTTTTGCAGAATGACTTTTGAAACAGATTTATTATGTTTTTTTAATGGCCGGCACTTAGGCTAATAATAAATCTATACATTTTGAGTCAAAGGTCAAAGGTCACAGCCATGGTAAATCTGACAAGAAAATAATGGTTTTGGGGCATTAAGTTTAGTTTTAGACAGCATAGCATAATGAGACTTGTGGCTCAGTAATCTCAAGAATTGACCATACCTGACCTTGACCCCCATAGAGGACTATTAAACATGTATAACATGTTGTCCATGGTACTTGAGTTGAAATGTGATAGAACTCTCACAGATGATTGTGCTTAAAATAAACTTATAAAAAATGTCTTTTCATGCAGAATGTGACTTTTTTAATTTAAAATTATATTTGATGGAGGTAGAATATTTGTTTCAATAATTTGTTTGTATGTGTTGTTTTCAATATAGATGCATGAAGGGCACATCTTGGTGTTACAACTCTGTGATCTTAAACCAGATACTAGAAAAAGCCAAACCGTCAAGTTTAGTAAAATTCAACAAATAATCTATTTTCCTAGATTACAAAGTGAAACTTTTAAAGGAGCCTATTGTATTGTGAAGTAAATCCCAGATAATCCTAAATCTTTTATCACAAGTCAAAAAGTATAGTGTGTTCTGAATGAATTCCAGGTCTAGAATGTGTTGATATTCCAGTATCCTTGAATAAACTGATCTGCCAATGGTCTTGATTTATCACAATGATATAATCCAGATTTTCTTTGAAGGCATTCACAATAATCCCAAAATAGTGTTTTAGTTGCAACAGTCAGTGAGCACTTTGTATGTCCAATGAATAATTTAAATAAATGATACCTTGCAAATGATATCTGAACACAATAATAAATGATTCCAGACTGATATTAAAAGGAGGAATGATTACTCTTGTTGTTCTCAACCTTATGTCCATCCTCACTTGGCCCATGTTGAAATAGCTTTTTCTAAAAAAACTTGATCATAATGGAAAATTACCCAAATGATAGACAAATTTGTTTCTAGAACCTTTAATGGTTGTAATCAAGGCTAGGTCTTGAAATCAAACCAAAGTAAACATCTGTTTATAACTTACAAATAAGACAAAAAGAAGGTATGCACTGAAACTTAATCCTCGATCATGGACAAAGGTTGAGCACACAAAATAAATGTACATAACATTGGCAAGATGCAGTGTTCCGTGAAACTAATGTATTTGAACATTGTCTCAGTGCTTTGTTTTTGTTGCAGCTAATGAGGACACATATGGATTATATGGAGAGAGCCAAAATTCTGATGGGAACAGACAGAATAACAGAAATGTCAAATAGTCCAAGGTCCAGGTGAGTCTGTTTGCTGTAGATATTTTTAAAAATTTATTGGATAGTCGTCTTTTTTTTTTTTAAATCGCACAATATCCATACTTGCCAACCATTATGCATTTGGTTTAATCATTGTTTCATCAAATTATGTCTTGTGCTCACGTGTATATGGATTACACTTTTTTGGTAAATTAAAAAATAAAAGTAAAGCAATAAAAAGCTGTGTTTGTCATTTTTATTATCATCTCTTTACTCGTATAAATTTGGGAATATTCTTAAAAGGATGACTGCTGCATAAGAATAGTGTAAGATACTAGATGTCATAGACATACATTTACTTTCCTTATTTTCTGTTTATAACAACTATATACAACCCATTTCCAAGAAAACGTGTTTCATCAATTTGAAACTTTGCCTCACAGATTTATTATATTAATATGGTAGGTAGGTAGCAGAACAGTCTATACTTTTAAAGAAAATGGCACCAGATATTAAGTGAAGCAGCTTTACGGTGAGATTCATGGATGTTATATGACTGAAAATATTAAAGCTGATGGATCTTTTCAAACTTCAAACATGTCAGAAGAAAGGACAAATCAACATTGTTTTACAAACTTTAAAAGAAAAATGTGAGAGTAACGTAATACAGAAATGAGATTGAGCATGTCAAGCCCATTGCAGAATTTATAGCTTAAGGTTCACAATCATTTAGTGAAAGTTACACGTGTAGACTAGGTAAAGTGAGTGCCGACTATAAATAATTTGTAAATATATTTTGTGTTTTTATTCTGGTTTTAATCCATGTGGATTTTGCCATTTGTGTCAAAACTTTTGACCAACTGCAGAGTCAGGTTAGTAGCAAAAATAAATGTACCTTTTTCATACAATGTTCTGTATGGCTTGTAATGTATAGATTACATTTTTTAATGCCCAAATTACGCTTTTTTTGCCACTTAGCAATAATTGCGCTTATACTTCTCTGTGGGTTGGCATGTATGCATATCTTGGAGAGTCATGACCATAAAAGAGTCCAGAATATACATTAGTCATCACTTCAATGGGAAGAAACTGGTGTCTACCTACCCAAATATTATTGGATGAGATTGTGATACAAGTGTACGTCAAGAACAGAACATTAATATATTTACTTACTTTCATAAGACTCTCCTGACATTTCAGAACTACTTGTTTTTCCATTAATTGGTTGACTCATTCAGTTCAGAGTCCTTTTCCTTCAACATGAAAAGACTTAACTATTGTCATGTAATTTTGTTTTGATGAATGAGATGTAATACTCCAAGTTAATACTTACATTTTGACAAAGTTTGCAGAAATACTTATTAATGTACGTGAAAATTAGATACCGCCTTTTAGTCAAGCATTGCATAATGTTTGCAGAAAGAAATCTGAACATATTCGTTTTTAAAAAACCTTACGATTATGTTGATTGTGCAAACTGTCAATTGGTGCATATATATTGACACTAAAAACAGTGCATATATTTTGACACTAAAAACAGTGCAGATGGTACCATAAGAATCTTTGACTCTCATTCTTTGTATCAAATATGTGCCCATCATGCCTATAGAAGTGCTAGTTATTTGTCTTGTGAAGAAACAGAAAGCTCAGGTCATAATTAAGTGGCATTGCACATACAGTTGGTTTTCCAGTCTTGATAGAGGATCACGGAAAGTTAGTCAGAACATGTTCCAGTCAGCTCAGCGTGCCACTCAGACTTCACCAACGATTGCCAATATGTAAGATTTTCTTACAAGCATGCAGATTTAGAACCACACTATGTACTTTAATGCCTTGAATAAGCAAAATACCTCATATAATTTTAAAATTTATTTGTATCGTTCAGAAGGTTGTATTTTAAAGGCTGAGCCCTCACACTAAAAGGGTGAGTGGGTTACCATCTATACTCACTTATAAGATAAAACCAACTGCAAACTTCCAAGACCCAGATTGGCCATTGCATAATGCACTGGCAGATCTGTGTGTGCAGTTTGTTAGGAGAAATAAGTAGAATAAACAACACAGACCATGGTCTGCAGGTGCATTATGCTATGGCAGATAAAGATCTTTTTAGTTTGCAGTTTGACTCAACTTATAAACAAGTACATACGGTAAACTTAACCTTTCCTTGAGTCAGAAATTATCTGATTCAGATCTGATTGGCTGTCAAGCATTGGAAGTACCTAACAGTGATTATCAGCTGATACTTAACACCTTATAGAACATTGGTAATTGGCTGTCGGGCGGGGGGGGGGAGCTAATTAGTCAGCTATGTGCACCATGTAATTCACCAATTCACACTTTGTTCAAAACATGGGTCAGTCCACTGATTGCTCATTTTGCAGTTTGCAAGGAAAATATAATCTGGCAAAAGAAGTACACATTTGTCGAATATTTCTGGTCTGAAAAAAAAAAATTACTTTCCTGTAAAACATTTCTGCTAACTTGATTATTTTTGAGGCATTTTTACACCTTTGAGGTGTCTCAAATTCAAGTTTGTTCTCAGAACAGGTAAATAAAGAAAGAACTTGATTTTAATCTTCTTATTTTTTTAACACTTATTACTTTTAGTAATTTGAGTCATTTACTAAGGTGTCAGAATTGCCTCATTTAGCCAGAGATTACCAGGTGACAAATCCAGAGTGAACTATAAATGTATTACACAATTCTTAACTGCACTTTTATAATTTAAACAATTGCCCAACTGTCCAGTATGTTAAATATGCTTGAATTTTTAGTATCATCAATAAATTTCATGGTTATTAAAGATATTACAGTTGACCAGGTGGAAGGCCATTGCAGCTCATAAAATATTACCCTCTTTAATTACATTCCATTAATGGTCTTTTTGATGCATAAAGCAGCAAGTAATTAAAAGGTGTTATTTGTTCAACATCTTTTGTTTTATGATAGTTATGTCTTCTTCTTCCCAGTATGAAGTAATATTTTTTATTGTTAATAATTTTTCTGAATAGAAGTTTCTGCAACAGAAATTTAAAATAAAAATACAGTGTTCATTCCAGAAATGGAAAAAGGAGGCCCAAGGGGCCCCAAAAGGTCAGAAAGTTGCATCATTTAGAAAAATACAGGGGTTGCAAAGGTCCTTGCCTGTTTCTTGTTTATTCAAGAAAATTCAAACACATTATCGGCAACCGCAGCAGAGTGCCCAATACTGGGATTTGAATTCATCATGCTTTGGTAATGATTCCTCTTCAGAATTTATTTTGGGCATTCTAATCTGTAGTTGTTCATTCCTTCATGTGACTTCGCTGATAAATGCAGTAGTGTTTTTGCTGACGATTTCATCTTGTCACCTTTACATTTGTATCTGTGATATCAGCCAGGTGTTTTCAGTTGATTTCCAAGCTAATGAAACTGATAAGACATTTCCATCAGCCATTGATCATTGTATTCTTCTTGGGCAATGAATGCACCCTGTTCAGTTAGCTAGCCAGGGGTGCACTTGATCCAGTCAGTCCAAAATCTACAGTAGCAATCTTTGATCTTTATTTTCTGCAGATTTCTTGCATCAGATATGAAGTGTAAGGGGCAGTGGCACATTTTAAGATATTGAACAAAGAAAATCTTTAAACCAGGATATTTTTCTTTTTAGAAATCACAATTTGCTTCCTTGAAAAACTTTGTTTTGTTTTTAGATTTGATACAACATTTGAATGTTTATTTTTGAGTTATTTTTTAGATGGAATTGATATGAAAGTACGATTAATTTGCAGTTGCTATTTAGATTTATGCTACAACTATTACGATAATACATAACCATTCTGTATTGTAAAAAAATACTAAATTGTTTCTTTCACTTGTACATGTACAAAGATGCGCAAACGAAATGCATTGTAAACTTCTTAACAGTATTGTTCTTAAAAACCGTATCTCCCTATAAAAATACACCTTGGTACTGTTTATATATAAGCCAAATTATTATTCAAAAGAAGACTAATGTTGTAGTAAAATGCTTCAAAAGAACTATCCTAGATAATTTGTAATTTAAAAGAAACATCCATACAAAAGGTTTTACTGGATTTGTTCATAGTGAAAATAAGAAGGGCAAGTGGTTACACACAAACAAAATTAGAATTTCACAAATTAGTCCCAGGCCTGGTCCTGTATAACACAGTAGTCCTGAATAAGTATGTGCCCAAAGAAAAGCAAGCAACATTACAAGTGTGGTTCTAACGTTTATTATGGTATTGGACTCCATAACTCTTGCTCTTTATTCAAAATTTATTTTTAGCATGTTTTAGGATTGTTTAGAGGTAGAAGAATCTGTCTCATCTTTCCTTTATCCTATGTGTAGACTATATCATTGAATCTTATAGAGGCAGCTCTTGATTTTCACTTGTCATCTTTCTGCCAGCTTCAAAATGTTTAATGAATGCACTCAGCTAGAATTAGTTTTCTTTTGCGAATGGACATTACTTCTATCAACATCACCTTATTTTGCCTGTCTTATATCCTCTGAACATTCCTATTAGTAAGGATGGACATTGTATCGAGATTGTTTTCCTCGACAGTAAACATAAGCATCCCTGTGTATGTCATGTTTACATTAAAGTATATCAGCTTTTCCCATTTGGACATATTATAGTTCCAGCATGTTGGTCTATTCAGATAACTTGGCTATATATCCTGCCTTGGATCATATTTGCTCCATGTTCTGAATGTTGCTTGTTCACATATAGATTTTCTTGCATGGAAATCCATAGGATATGTAAAGGTGTAAGACCTGTTTCCTTTTTTCATGGCTAGTATTATTAGACTGTAGAAACAAAAGATATTTAAGATGTGAATCTTCTTCTGGTATTCATATTTCAAGTATGTAAGGAACATTGCTCATTTGTTGGAGTAATCATTTGTTCATTTGCACATTTTCTCATTTGTTGGAGTAATCATTTGTTCATTTTATACATTTCTCATTTGTTGGAGTAATAATGTTCATTTTATAAATTTTCTCCTTTGTTGCAATAATAATCGGCAGACGGCAACAAACTATTTGCAAACAGTATTAATTGTAGCAGGTTCAAAGTATATGAATACCTGACTTAAGAAAGAAGAAATAACACAGTGGCAGAAAATTATTTGCATTTCCCATTCAAGATGTAGATTTAAATGGAATGGCCCTTAATGAATTAGAATGGCTGCATTTAGCACTGAAAAATGATGTGTCTAAGCCATTAAAAGAAGCTTTAGTTGGAAACCTTTACTGTTTTCTTGTAAACAGATGTCAAGGTTCGGCTTATATCTGCTTGTTGTCAGATTTATTTTCCAGAGAGGGTATTTGTGTACACAAAAAATGCACTCCTACACTTCACATAAGTAATAGCCATACCTTTCCCTGTGAGATGAATTTATTTGGGCTTGACCTAAACAGTGCACCATCTGTTAGTTGTAATCTATAAAATCAAGATTATATATACATTTTGTCAGAAAACATTACTTCACAGTGTCTGTCCTTCATACTTATATCAGAATATTGTATATTTCCTGCGTCTTTTTATCTTTGCGATTTTGTTGTTACTTAATATTTGTCTTATTTAGGGGTCTCTTCCACTTACCAAATCTGAAACCAGTGAATTTGATTGACCGGCAAGGCAGTACACCCTTGAAGTCTGCAGACAGTCCCCCTGATGCCAGTGCATTTGATATGATTTCTCCTCATAGTGGCAAGGACTCTACCATCAGTATTCGTAGTGAACTAGGTGATGTGGAATCTCCAGAAAGATATGAAAATGTTGATAATAACAGAAATATCGAGGACAGACGCAAAATAGTTACAAGTGATAAGGAACAAAATACAGACAAGATAGAGATTCGAGAGTCTGCCACAGCTACAAGTATGTCACACATTTTATCTGTCTGCATGTTGATGATATAGCAGTGTTTGAAATGTTTCTTGCTATAATTTGTAGTGATGTTGGTTCAGTGTGCTTGGTATTACCGTCACATCTCATTCAGCATATTTATTTTGTCAAGAGGTCACAGGTTTGAACCCCAGCTGAGTCATACCAAAGACTTATAAAAATGGTACTTGCAGATGCTTCACTAGGCGCTCAGCATTAAGAGGTTAGTGTTTGGACTGGTCGGCCTGGTGTCAGGATAATGTGACTGGGTGGGACATCATGCTACATGTCTGCATCATGATGCCTCAGTGCTAGACATCACTATAGACTACCACACTGCAGACATCTTTGCGATATGACTGAAAAAGTTATGTTAAAAAATACAAATCACACACACATTTTTGTCAGAAAATATTCAAATTAATCAACATTCTTAATTCTTATTTTCTTTTTGATAAAAAAAATTATAAAATTGTTTTTTAAAAATAATGACATTATAGCTATTGGGAAGAAAATGTGGTGGAAAATGTCATGTATGATAAAAAAATCACTGCAAGAGAACTGCTTTTGAATAAACTGTGAACTAATAACCTGTACATTATGGGTTGTAGAGTAATTACCAGTAAGTACACTTAGAATTGTGTTGAATAACAAGAACTTAATTACATGCCTGGAATATTAAACAGGTTTTATATAAACTTTGGTATGTCCATAGGAATTAATGAAGAGGCCTGTTACAATTTTGAAAAGTTGAAACAGTGGAATGGTGGATGTAACAATCATCTTCCATTAAACTCAAAGAGATACATACATTCATACATACATACATACATACATACATACACCTCTTTATTACCAGTGCTTCATTATTATAAACAAAATATTCTTGTAAATATAGAATTGTTGTAGGAAGCGGCTTTTTTTTTAATTTATTAATTTACAACTAAAAAGTGTCGGTAGAAGAGAAAAGAAATAAAAGAAAGATGTTTTTTCTTAACTGGGTGAACATTTGAAATATCCCATAGCATGATGAAAAATTATAAAGCATAGTTTATTGTTGTATTTTAACTCAGTTGTCCTGTCATTATTTAGCTTCATCCGATGCCACTTGTCCACCAGCAGTTTAAAGTTTGATGTAATTTGCCATCATGCAGAGAAACCAAACATAACTGAAATGCATGGAAATTTTACAGTCTAATGCCACATTGATCATGCATTAAAACTACCATGTTCCTGCCCAGGTAGACTGGTAGTCTGACCCACTTCATTATTCTTAACATTTGCATTGATAGACTTGGCAACCATTCTGTTCATAATGTTGCTGCATAACATCCAGTACACATTTCCATTTATGACAGACCCATAAATACAAAACATAGAAATCACTCACTCAATCAGTTGAGGAATTATTTAAGTTAAAATATTAAAACTCATTTTGCACTGAATGGATATGAGCACAAAGATGTTGAAATGAGCGAGAAGGTGAGAGGAAAGTAAAAGCAATAATAAAACAATGAAAAGTAATAAAAATTTAAATAATAATGGAAACTAATTCCCTGTAAACTGAAAGAAAATATTGTGTAATACAGAACAACTTAACTGCACTTCTCATTCTTACATTGTTTTTTTTGTTTTATTACATGTAAAATGCATCAAATGTGCTAGTTATTAAAATTCACTGGGACAAGATGAGACAGGTTGGTAATAAAATAGACATTGGTGGAAATGTCAAACAATTTTTTTTTGTAAAATATATGTGCCATTTTTAAGATAATTTAATACTTACCTCCTTAACTATAAATTTTGGGGCCCCAAGTGGCCGAGTGGTCTAAAGCGCTCACCGTTACGGATTACTGCCATCTCACCTCTGTCTGTGTGAGTTCAAGTCTCAGGCTCGGCTAACGTGGGTATGTGAAAAAGCCTGTCAGTAGCTTCTCGTGGGTCCATGGTTCTTCCCAGGGTTTTCCAGGGTTCTTCCTCCACCAATTATACTGGCCGCCATGTATAGCCTATCTTGTGCTGAAAAATGGCGTTAAACCCAACAACAACAACAACAACAACTACTATAAATTTTTACCCTCACATGATGATCTGGTTTTAAGTTATATTTTCACTGTTTTGATCCAAACGTTCACCCTCAAATTTCCATATTTTGCCATCAGCTTCTAACAACCAAGGATATTTCACCCCCAATACCGAAGTTATTTGGAGAACTCTGCTCAAGATGTACTACATTTTGTCCCTTAGAATCATTAAACTAAGTTTAAAATGTTTTCACAAGATTTCAGAATTCTAACAAGTGTAATATCCATATATTTTGTGGATGTAAAATAATTATTATAGTTCTTAAAGTATCTAAAGTGTAATTGCAGATTTTAAATGCATCATAATGTTCATTCTTTAGTAGGAGTCTTCAGATATATTGATAGTTATATGTAACTTCATTTATTCACATTTATTTAGCATGATCACATTTCATATATGCTGAAATATTTCAAATTTGTTGTACTTAATCTTTATTGTGCTATTGTTCTAGCTTCAAGTAGCTAACTTTTCACAATGTTACTGGTGATGAAATCTTTTTAATTGCAGTTGATTTTAGTTTGATTTGATCTTGATGTTTTGCTTGAGGTATGGTTTGTGTGCTTTATATTTTCCCTTCCTTTTTAGTTTTATTTTGCTTTCTTTCCATGCATTTGTCTTTAGAAAAAGCAACTGAGAAAGTACAGCCCCATGCCCCAGTCCCTGCTTCCACCAGCCAGTTTGATCATGATACAGGCGATACTGAAGGAACTGAGACTAAATCAGATTACAAATCAAGTGACAGATTAGAAAAAACTGTATCAGAAAAAGAAATTATACACAAATGCATAACAAGTTCTCCTCAGGAACAGACTCTTGATAGGGGATCAGAGAAAGTTAGATCCAGACTCTCAGAGCAAGTCTCTGAGAGTGATATGTCTGTGATAAAGAAAGACAGAAGTATGGATAAAAAACGTTTAGAAAATAAAGTAGAGTCAGCAGATAGCACTACAGTTCCTCCTAATACTGCTGTCTCCCCTATCTTGCCAGTCAGAGGACCACAGCATATTAGTTTTAGTAGTGCAGAAGATGCTTTTGATGAAGATCACATTCCAGGTATGTAATGTAATGTTGCTGCAGATTGGAAGATTTTTCTCTTCTTTCTCCTTTTCTAAATTTTGATATTTATTTTGTTTGAACTCTTTCCAGCAAATTGGTTAAATGTGTTGAACCACCATAGTTGAATTTTGTGAATACTTAATGAAATGGGAGATTTTTAGCTTGGAGGGAGTTCATCCTCAAAGCAAATGATATGCTGTCTACTGTTTTTAATAATAAGACACTCTCTATATTTAGCTCTTCTGTCCTTTTGATCATTCAAGGCCAGTTCAAAAAATATATATATATAGAGAGAGAGAGAGAGAGAGAGAGAGAGAAAGGTAGGTGGGGGTATAAGTAAAGGGACATAACTCAAATCTTATTCATGGGAGGAAATAAATACTTTTCTCCCTCATTATAGTTTGTCAGTTATGTAGCACATCCGACTACCAAATACACTCAGTTGAAACTGCTCATCAGAGGTAAGTGTTTCAGTATTTTTTTCTTCAAAATATTGTATTTATTTTTTAATCAGTTGTCTCTTAAGAGATAATAAAAAGAAATAATGAGAAGAAAAGACTTGAAGCATATATAATTAAAACCACATGTATTTAGTGGGATAGTTCTATTTACTTTTTTTCGTAAACAACGAACATGATTTTGAATATGTCACAAGTTGTATTCATCTGTTTTTGCTCTCATTAATGTAGAACCCTCCAAGCCATTAGTTTTCTCAATAATTTGATTATATCATATATTACAAAATTAAGCACATGAACAAGTTTGTTAATTTGCATGACTGTAAGGAAGGGTTCACCTTTTTCCTGCATTGTTTTTAATTCCATAGCCTTTATGTAGTGTTGATTAAATTCTTATGTGTATTGATATCTATCACTTTGCATGTATACGTATAGTAAAATGTATACATATAGTAAAACATTGATTGCTCAAACTGTAACAGAATAACTGGGCCTGAGGTCATAAACCTTGTCAGCTTGAGCCTAAGATGCTGTATCAGCCAGTCATAAAAGACTTTTTAATGTCTCATTTGACTGGCTCTGAATGAAAACTCACTTTCAGACTCGAATGCAGTTTTCTGATCTCCAGGCCAGATTAAGAAGTTAGGCATCTGATAGTTAGAGCAAACAAGGCACATAGTATGACAAGAGATTATTCCAGGCCAGACAGACCAGTTTGAGCAACACATGATTGTGTTTAAATGATATATGTCTGCTTTAAATGCAGTAGACTTGTATGTTATTCTTTAAACTGGGATTGTTTCCTTTTGATTGAGTAGGTTTACTTGTTTGCATTTATATGTTTGTCAGGGAAGGCAATTTATCTGTCATACTTTTGTTTAATTAATGTCTCCAGAATGCTTTGACATGTCTCCATGGAACCTGGTATACTTTTTTTCATGACTAGACACTCTCTTCTGCCAAAAGTGGACTATGTCTTTTGAGAATTTTAAGAGTTATCTCCACTTTTATTACAAATTGTATCTAGCCAGCCATCATAAGCTTGTCCAATTAATATCTCCAGAACTGTTCAAGATATCTTCATGAAACTTTTATGTATTTGTACCATGGTAAGAGTTCAGCCTAATAAAAATTTTTACTTTTTATAGGTTACTACTTCTTGAGTTGCAGTCCCATTATTGGAAAACTGTATTTGCACTTTATATCTCTTTAACCATTTGAGGAATCTTCATGAAATTTGACATGATTGTTGCATCATGACAAGACCATGTGTCTTCTTAAAAAATTGGCTCTAATCAGTACATGTATTTTAAGAACTAACCCAATTTTTAATTTTAAAAACTGCAGGTCAGCCTCATCTTACTGTTGACATTTAATATCTTCTAAACAATTTGAGATATCTTCATGAAATCTGGTATGCATTTTCATCATGGTGAGAATTATACATCACATGAGAGAATGGCTTTGTCAGATTTTACTTCAAGAGTGGTAATTATTTTGTAAGCACTTACGTACTGGCAGATATAGCTGTACATGTTTAGACCGGTGTAGTCTCTCGTATGAGCATCCATTAGGATCAGTGAAGTTGGAGAGATTGAATTTCATTGTTGTTACTGGCTACTGAACAAGAGAAGGAAAAATAAGAATAATGGATTGTAATACATTCTGACTGCACATTTTGAATGAATTTAGCAGGAGTTGTGTAGATTTAAGTAATCACTATGGCATTTGTTTCTGTTAGCAGATGTCTTAAATGCTAACCTCATATGAAAACAGCCCTTTAGCAGTGATTAGGTAGTCTTATAAAAAGGTGATAAAGCAGTAAAAATAAACCTTTTCTGTGGTTAAGATAGCTCTGATCATTGGGTAACCTGTCATAAGAGGGGACTCGGAGATTGAGATAGGGAGGGGGAGGAACTGCTATATATAATATAGTTTTATTGTAAACCTAACCACAAAGGAAGGAGATTTTATGTAGATATCACAATCTATGTATCAGAGTTTATACCAAGAATTGGTCCTTTCTTTTAGTAATAGATCTGTTTTTCTTGTATGGAAATGTCAACTTTTTGAAGACTTTTTTTTCTCCAAAAATTTATTTGGTATATAATGTTTTGCCCATCCCCCAACAAAAAAGAATTCTCCAAAGTAATTTTGATGTGAAAAATTTAACAAGACGAAATCATAAGTTGTATACAAGATGAAATTGAATTTTTTTCTGTCAGTTTGAAATGTCTTGAAGACTAAACCTCAGTCACAGAATTAATATAGATAGGCATTAAAACATGTAAATAATAGTTACTAAATACAAAAATGTTATTTATCCTTTCAAACAGAGGAAATACCATTTACAAAGTCAATGCTACGTGGAAAAGGTATATGAAGTTTATAATGTTCTCCTGCTTTTTCTAAATGCTTTTAGTTCACTCTTTATCCTAGAGCACCACCAAAATCAAGGCTGATATTCAATACACTGTATAAGTTTGTTTATTAGAAAGTATTAGCAAACATCATTCTGTCTTGGTAATCCAGTTTAACTGAACTTTTAATATTGCAAGGCAGTGTTGCATCATGGCTGAGCTGTCAGGTAGACGTTATATGTACTTCTGTCCACCTGTAATGATCAAGACATGGAGATTCATTAAGTTCATGGTTACACTGCAGATTTTTTATGGGTAAATGTCCCCATTGGTTCACCCAAGGTGCAATGCTGGCAAGCAAAAGAAAACAATGCCACAAAGGAGGAAATGGGAGTCAAGAGTACGTCCTGAAGACACACTGAGGCAGCTGGCCTAGATGGGTATTAATCACGTTACCTTTGGATTACAAAGCCATTGCTCTACCAAGTCGGCTACCACAGTATACCCAGAAATTGAAATTTGGTTACATGTCAATTCCACCATACCTATTAGAGTAGACAGATTAAAGCTTATATGTCTTGCACAAGTAGTAGAGGCAATCATATGCTTATATCGGCTATTTAATGCTGTGCTTTGTAGTTCAACTGGTTATAGACCACAGAGCTTATGTGTTGGTCTGTTTTCCATCATCCATTAGCACAAGTTTGCTAGCACTGCTCCTCCCAAACTACTTGGAGGATTTCCAAGAAACTTTACACACATTAATCCTAAAAAAAATGTGGTTCGAAATGATAATGGTGCTGCTTGGACATTCAGTATGGTAGCCACAGGGGTCGTCCTCAGGTCCTTGTTATTGCTGCTCCTCATGGATGGATGGTTATATCATTAGGTTTTCACCAATTCTTACATCTAGTTGGTTGTGAATGAAAATTGTGCTAATCTGACCAACATGTGGCATCCCTGGCAGCCATCTTGAAAATTTGTTTATTGCTACTCATCCAGAATAGTCACTAGATGGTCCTAATTAAACATGGTGCTGAACCATTATGTCCACCATAGTGACCATCTTTAGACTTCTACAGCAGCTTCTCCTAAATTGATGGTCATATAAACATGGGCTTTTCATCAAAAGATTTCTTGTGATATTTAGTTGGTTCTTAAAGAAACACACGGCCAGTCTAATATCCAATATGGTCACCACAGCAGTCATCATGAAGATCATATTGCCACTCCTGAAACTCTTACTGCTACTTGTGAGTGGATGGTCATATTGACCTAGCTTTTTAATCAAATGATTTCTAATGTTCTCTAGTTGGTCTTTTGATCACTTGTGAAATTCTTGTTTTTTTCTCAAGAATGTCTGAGATGGTTTCTACACTCAGAAGTTAAAATGAAGAAACATTCGTTTTTAATCTTTCATATCTGGATAAATGTTTAGCCCCATGGAGGGACTCTTCTTTCTTAATAATCTTAATTTATTTTGTTTCTCTGCCATTGCATAAACAAAACTTCATTGCAGAGCCGTTTAAGCATCATTTCAATTCTTTCAGGATGACAGTCAACAGATTAGTAGTAAATTTAGTATATGATAAACATTTATCTTTGTTTTGAGCCCATAATAGTGGAAAGTGAGACATAGCAGTCATTGTTAAATGATGGCTGCAGCAGTACCATCAGCTATTCAATGCAATTTGGTTAAAATTTTTCATTTGCATATATTTCCTAAAAACCTAAATGAATTCTCATTTTACTTGGCATTAATTATTTTGAAGCTAAAACAATTGCTTCTGTGATACACCTGCTCACTTCTTTGACCATTGAGTGAAGCTGAATCAGAGAAAATTTGCATTAACAAACCTGTCAACCATTATGATTTGACATTAAGTCTGACTGAAATGATCCTTAATTAGAATCTTTGGGAAATGTTACAATAAAATGATCATTGCTATCAATTCCAGAAACTGACTTGTCCATGTTTGATCCAACTCTGGGTTTTATATTATATTCATTGGAGTTGGTCAAATAACCAGACTAACTTGTGCAATAGTACTTCAGGTACTTTAAACTACTTCATTTTTTCATGCAGACCTCCTGCATGATTATGCTGGTGCTTATAGCATTTTCTAGAAATGGCAACCTTTGAACAAAACAGTTTGAAGACAACATGGACAGTTTGCCTCTTAAAACATATAAACATCTGGCATGAAAGTTCAGTAGGAATATTCAGATTCTTGTGGAAAATAGCAGGAAAGGTAACAGTTATGTCTCGTTTATTGGACATCAAGAAAACAAAACAAACTGAAAGATTATGTCAAGTTGAGAGATCTAGCAAGAAGTCTTTGAGCCTCATGGGGTTTGGAACTGAAGTTTCTGAAACTTTAGAGGAGGTAATTAAGGTCTAAGTGTACTTTTACAAACTTTTAGTTCAACAACATGTTTGGTTTTGCTGCATTAGTCTCAGATCACACGTTTGAAACGTCTTAAATGCATGTTTCCTTGATGACAATAGCAGTACATGATATTTCATTACACCTTACTGAAAATTGTTTTGACTTGCAGAAATTGTTTTACTGCATTACTGGGGTCTTGCTAGGGTTGGCAGGTTTGCATTAAGGTTTGCTTAAAGCTTTTTCATTTTGTTAAAAATATTTTTTTATATACTTGGGATGAATTGTCATGAAGCTAGACTATTCATTTGGTAACATGCACACTTGTTTCTTTGACCTAATGGTCAAAGTCATTTGTAGAAAATTTGAGTTACATTTTTGATTATTGTTTTTCCATTTATTTGTATTTCCTGAACCCTTTGATGGATTTTGTTCATCCTTGTAATGAATCATCATGGAGCTATGATAATTTATTCTGTAAAATGTACTCCTGCTTCTTTGATCTGTGTCTCAAAGTCAGTCATAGAATTTTGCATTCAGGTTTTGGTTGAAATATGATAGATTTTGTTCATACATTGGATGAATCATTATGGAGCTCAAACCATCAATTCTGAAATATGTTTGCTCAACCTTTCAACATTTGTGTCAAAAATGAATTTTGCAGCAGTGCTTTCATATGGGCTTGACATGCAGGCCATCTTCTATAATTGGGTATTTCAATTTTAAAATGAGGAGCTCTTTTTGTTATTACAGGATAGATGTAATGAAGAAAATGATGCACAGTTTCCTAGCATTTGGGGGGGAGGGCACGATATTTGGGAAAGTAATGTAACTCCTGCAATTGCACATCCTAGAATAGACCTTTGCAATACTTTCTGTAGATGGCCTCACAGATTGTATGTACG